>LNAC01000361.1:1473079-1523713 GCA_002007465.1 Ailurus styani
TGTATAACTGGGTTTCACTTTGTTTTCAAATTTGTTTGTTCCTTTTGTATATAATAGTTGAGTTTACCCCTAAAATATGTTGGTATGATTGATAGGAGAATTTGGTATGTCCTTTTACATCATGTTTTTAGTTTGTATAGGATATTTTTTAATATTTTGTTTTGTAGGCTTGTGTTTCTTTAAAGCTATCTTTAAACTAGATATCTTTAAACTAGAAATTTGTATAAAGTCTTCTATGGTCTATGTTTTACTGTTTACTCTCTAGAGGAAGGAATGATTATGTTCGTATATTTCTCTCACTACCCTTCATTCTCCACACTCAATTTAGTTGACAGTGTTGTATTTCTTAATGTATATGTGTTATTAAATAAGCTGAAATGTCTCTAATTAATCACATTTAAGTAATACAACTTTTCAACTAGCTGTAAGAAAAATAGCTTCACATTTAAAAAATTTTCCAACCTTCTGTGTTTTTTCTCTTACCCATTTTGTTAGATGATTATACTGTCAGGATCTGTAACATTTATATAAGTTTTATAACCCTGCTCCCCACATGTTTTAGTTAAATAGATTCAATATTCACTTCTAATCATTTTGCTATAGTTTCCCATTCTTTCCTGTTTGGCAAAAATTATTACTCATGTCACTTCTTCAAGATGAGCTCATAGCAATATTTCTTGGTTTTGCTTGTTCAAAACTATGAGTGGAAAATTATTGGATCATACCTTATGTCTTTGAGATCTTCGTTGCCATTTTTTCCTACTATTTTCTCATGTTGAATATTGTGGTAGAGAAAACTAAGATCAGACTGAGTTTTAGCTGCTTAAAAATGATTCAATCACACTGTGTGGCCACCCAAAGAATTTTTTCTTTTCTTTTTTTTTTAAAAGATTTTATTTTATTTATTTATTATTTGACGGAGAGAGAGAGAGATTACAAGTAGGAAGAGAGGCAGGCAGAGAGAGAGAGGAGGCAGCAGGCTCCCTGCTGAGCAGAGAGCCCGATGCGGGGCTCCATCCCAGGATGCTAGGATCATGACCTGAGCCAAAGGCAGAAGCTTTAACCCACTGAGCCACCCAGGCGCCCCCAAAGAATTTTTTCTTTACCTAACAATAATGTAACTAGATACATACAGCTCACCGTGAAATAGTTTTGGTATGCAGTATGTCTTTTGTACCTGTTGAACTAACTCTTCCTTTTGTTCTCGAAAATTTAATTTATATTTTAATAGTTTCTGTGTTCCTTTCTTTGATTTTTTAAATGGGTTTTACAGTCTTTTAAAATGGGTTTATACAGTTATACAGTTGTTTTATAAAACCATTTTAACTCTTTCTTTTTAAAGTTTTTCTTCTGTCTTTTCCAGTGTACCTGTATCTTTTAATTAAGTCTGCTCTAATTTTGTCTTTAGTTTTCTCGTGTTCTTACTCATTTTTTCTTCCACTGCTTTCCTGAACTTTATCAGCTTGTGATTCATCTGTTTTTGTTTTTTTACCATACATTCTCTGATCTATTATACAGCCATGGGCTATAAAAATTAGGCTTATATTACTATTTAAAAGAATAAAAAAAACACATATTGGGTGACATTAGCAGGTTCTTCCACAAGTAAAGACTGGCCTTCTAGAAAGAAATGTTTTCTTGTCCTAAGCTGTACATCACATAACTGGTGAAATAGAAACCTGTATTGCTTGAAGAACTACCATTCTTTTATTGGTGAAAGAATAGAGATGCGTGGGGCAGGAGGCATTTACTTGTGGTTGTTTGAGTCAAGACCTCAGAACTCCATCTCACTGGATTTTACGTAGTAGCAGAAACTAATAGGTTGTTAAAGGAAATACAAAATGAAATATTCCTGTGGTTTCACTGTGCTTTTAAGTCTTCTAAATGACATATATTCAATGGATATTTAGGATTTGATTTTCTGTAAATGGCTATGCAGCCCAGCTGCCATGTCTGCATTAATTAATAGCAAATTAATGTCTAATGTCATTGTCCGATAAAATGCCTGACTCTCTAAGCTCCATTTAGTTTTACAATTGCAATTACCCTGTGCTGTATATTTCTTCATGGCATGAGAGTGTCATTTGCAGGTTTATAAATGTTTTTGAATATCAGGAGATAAAATTAGATTTTGTTTTCCCTGCTAAGGTAATAGATGCTCTAGAACACTAATTACCCTAGGAACATTATCATTTACTTAGAATATATTAGGCTCATTAAAAACTTTTCCTTTTGGTTTTGTTCCAATGGATAACATTTTTGCTTTCTTTAATATGTGTGTTTGACTCAAGGGAAAATAATAATGAGCACACTGTTGCCTAGCCTCTACTGTTTTAAGCTCCTAGTGAAACCTGGCTATTAAAATGCTTAGTATATGTCTACATATAGTGTTACCACACTGCCCATATGGAAATCTTGGCACTTCTCCTATTAACAATTCATCTGAATGGCTGCCTGTGTTTTTCTTTGCTTTTCTCACTGTCTGGCATTTCTTCGGCTGCTTCTCTGAGTCTCTTTTCCTCTTGATGTCTATCTTTTTGGTTATTTGTCAATCTAATTATAAATTACACACAGAGGGAAGGGATGTGCTTTGTATCATATTTTACTCTTTCTTGGATTATTTTGGAATGTTTATAAAGTTACCCAGTATAAATGACTGACAAACTGGCATGTAATTTAGTCATTCTATAATCACTGTTTATTCAGTACCTTCTAATAGAGAGAACTGTGCTCTCATGTATTTAAATTAAGCAATTTCTTCTATCTCTAGGCATCTGCAAGATCCTAAAATTTTAATGTAGCTTGCTCCTTGAACTGACCTCTCATTTTATTTTGCCTTATGTAAAATACACAGTTCTCACCAAGAAGTTCTAACAGAGAGATATTTACAACCATTGGCTTTCTTACTTTGTTACCTTATTCCCCTTTTCACTCACCAAGATCCAGGAAATTAGAGTGCAATTTTAGATTAAGACCTGAGATATTTTTCCTCCTTTTAATTACAATTGTAAGTAAATAGTTCAAAACAGATGTTTTTGGAATAGATGTAATTGTTATGTGCTTCCTAAAATGTTTCCTCTATAAAGTTAAGCTCTGAGTTTTGGATCAGTTTGGCAACCGGATGCCTCNATTTCTTTGGTTTTTTTTTTTTTTTTTTTTTTTTGCCAAGTAATGTTCCAATGTTCCTTTGATTTTTTTTTTTTATCATACGTAGGTCCTTAATTGTTTCTCCAGCTACACTCTGTAGGAATATTCCTCCTTCTAAAGATACCGATTATTGTTTTTACAATCTCTTCTACTTAAATGACTTACCATTATACTTGAATGTAATTATGTAAATGATTTATGCATATAATAATTAGGAGTCTAATCTAATTAAGGAATGAAAAATTTCACAAATGGTTTGATCCCCTTTCAGTCAATGAGCTAGTGTTGTATGTTGATGTACTGAATATGCAATGGAGAAATAAAAGGATATCTTGTTTCAGTATTAACAGTTTTGTTTCAGTAATTTAAGAGACCTATAGACTAAATATTCTATAGGGTTGCTCAGTTCAATAAATTTGTCCTGCCTCTAATTATCACTAACATTCCTTAATATTCCATTTCTAATTTCAGCCTGGAGGCAAATTAAGATCGTGATAATAGTCAAATACTAAGATTTCTCTGGCTCAGCTTTTTTTTCAATTTTCAGGAACTTAAGCATCTTCAAATATGTCCAAAGACTAGAGGCTATTCTCAGAAGATGTCTACTGTGTGCTCACTCAGGTATACCTTTTGGCTTCCAAATCAATTCTGTCAATTTCTTTTTCTCTCCCATTCCTCTTTACTTTATTCCTACATTTGATAATTTCAGATGCCCACAAAAGGTGCTACTTCAAACTTGCTTAAGTACCAGTATCACTACTGATATCCATGGGTATTTCTTGACTTGGTTCCTAAGAAACTCCCATCCTCAATGAAACTACCACTAAAGCCAATTCTTTCAAGTTTTACTCTTTTTCATTGCTCTTTGTCCTGTGTCTGAGATTTGAGTACATGGGCCAAAAGACCTTTTCAGTGACAAACTCTTGAGATACTCAGAATTATTACTAAGCTTTGACTCTTGTCTACTCTCCTTGAAAAAGATATTCTCTTAAGATTCAAATAAATATAACTCAAACCTTATTTATCCCTAAGGCTTCATTAAAAATGTCAGATTTCTTAAATGAACTCATTTTCTGATCAGGTAGAGAACCCCATCTGTACTTAGTTTAAAAATAAGTATTTCAAAACATCTATGGTTGTTAGCTATTTATTTCTGCTACCTAAACTAATATATGATTTATTTTCATGAAGGTTTGTCACAGTAAGTAGATGAACTACTTTTAACCAATGTCCTTATAAATCACCATTTTCTTCTTCTATATCTATACCTCTAGTTTTAAAATTTTGTGGGGGAAAATAAAGACTTAACCCACTAAAAAACATGGTGTCAGACTACAATTAAACCTTTCCCAATATTTGACAACAATTTTATTTATTTAATTTTACTCATAGATACATTCTCAGTTCTTTTTCAAGTACTCTTCACCTTCTTGAATTTCCCAAGCCTGCTTCACTTTGGGCAGATGATTTTGGTAATTTTAAAAGTAGACTTTCATATTGCATGGAGCACTGGGTGTGGTGCATAAACAATGAATCTTGGATCCCTGAAAAAATAAGATAAAATAAAAAAAAACTAAAAAATTATAAATAAATAAATAAATAAGTAGGCTTTCTCCACAGTGTACATGGAATTTTCTCTTTTCATTGATTCCTACCTTTTTATCTTTTCATCCATTTCATCCTTCTTTCTATGTTTAAGGAAGTAGCTCAGAAGATCCTTCTAATACATCCATCCCAACCACTCAGCTATCTGGTGATCTAGTTAGTGAATGAAGACTTTTAAAGGTGTTGATATTTCTTTATCTTTCATTATACTTCTCTCCTTTGCTGCACCAAACCTAAATTATCAAACTAGGGGCTTATACTCTTGTCTTCTTTATTTATAGTCCACTTTCTCTTATTTAACTGAGAACTGCCTTCTATTTCTGCTGGATTTCTCTCACCTTCTAAATGAATCCCATGGGTTTTTCAGACTTTATTCTTCTTGATCTTCATACATCATTTGATGTGATTATCCATCACTCTTCCTTCCTTGGTTTCCATCATATTACACTTTCCTTGTTTTCTCATGGACCATCTCTCTCTCTTTTTTCCTCAAGTTCCTTTTCCAGCTGTGATATTTCCCAGGGAATAGGCCTTAGCCTTCACTATTCATCTCTTTAGATGCTTTCCTACAGTTAATTAATAATAAAAACTTCATTCCCATGATAATATCTCCAGTCTCAACCTTATATGGATGTTCTAACACCACAGTCCCCTGAAACTTGAATGTTCCACTGTTACTCTGAATTCAAAGTGTCTAACCCAAACTCAACCTACATTTTCCAGCTCTGTAGATCTTAGTTATTAAATCTCTCTGTGCTTCAGTGTCCTCATTATTATATCCTCATTATTATATATTATATAATCAACACTAACCATCATTATTACTCCTTCACACAAAATTGCCAATGAAATGAGGCTTTTCCTATCCCCGGCCACTCAATTCCATTCCTCTGTTGAAACGTTTTCCTCAATCTGGAATTGTCAGTTCAAACCCAGTCATTCTTGTGACCACTGTGAGTTTGAATTTCTCCATGAAGTCTCCTGATAAATCCAAGGCATATTAATTTCTCCCTTTTATGTCCCTTTTTACACTAATAATATACACTAATTTAACATATCCATTTCTGTAACCAAACTGTAAGCTCTTTGTGGCATGATCCATATTCCTATTATTTTGCCCTCAGCGCTTCATTTATCTCCACACATGGTAAGCTTTTTTCAAATAATTTTTTTAAGGAGGGGATGAATGAATTTCTTTAGAATGCCCCCAAAGTGTCACATTCATGGACACATAGTGGTTTTCCTGCATAGATAAATGTATAAACGATATTGAGTCTGGAGCCAAGTTCAACCAAAAAGTACAAGCTACATTAATTGACTGCTTGAGTTGCATGGAGAGCCAGTGTTATCTAGATGTCAGTGTATTTTTTGTTTAGTTCTAAGGGTGTATCAGTACATACTCATAAGTCGTCTGAAACTGGAATGGGTTTCGCTGGATCAAATCCATGGATAGCGTAGGTGTAACTATAATCATAGTCCAGACCTGTTAACAAACAAACTGGTCTGAGCCAAGGTTAGAGTCAAGAGTATAATCCAGGATTTTTCACATCGACTTTTTAGTCTCTACAATCCCAAATTTTGGCAACAAAGAAGTACAGGGATCATGAAGAGGAGAAGTTTTGGGTTAATTGATATACCACTAAGTAGTCATTCAGCTTCACAGGTTTTTCCTTTTTAGACATACACTGGCTTTCAAAGTGTTCCTCAGTAATAACCTCCAACATCTAGATATGTGTTGTCAATAGCCGTGCATAGTAACCACCAGCCACATGGGACTAGTAAGGACTTGAAATGTGACTAATCTGAATTGAGATGTGCTCTGTGTAAAAGACACTCAATTTCAAAAACTTTGTATTGGAAAAGAGAATGTAAAATATCTCATTAACATTTTTAATATATAATCGTGTTAAAATGGGAATATTTTGGATCTATTAGATAAAATAAAATGTATAATTAAAATAGATTTCACCTGTTTCTTATTACTTTTATTGATGTAGCTACTAGACAATGTGAAGCTAAATATTTGGCTCACATCATGTTTCTACTGGACAGTACTGATTTAAATCAAAGAGATATTTGAGGTTGCTCATTGAAAAAGGAACATGTATTAACATAAAAGGCGATTGCTAGGACTTAGGACTGTGATTTGCATTCTTATGAGGTTTTATCTAAAATCTACACTCCCCTGGGACACCTTGGTGGTGCAGTGGGTTAAGTGTCTGACTCTTGGTTTTGGGGGTCAGGTCACGATCTTGGAGTCATGAGATCGAGCCCTGTGTTGGATGCAGAGTCTGCTTGTCCCTCTCTCTCCCCCTCTGCTCTGCCCCACCTCAAGCTTGTGCACTTGCGTGCATTCCTGCTCTCTATCTCTCAAATAAATAAATAAAGTCTTTCACATCTATGCTCCCTTTGCATCATCTCCTGAGCAGGAGCTCCACCTACACCACACACCACCTCCGTCACAGCCCACACCTGTCCCAGTCTCTCTCCTCAGGCCAGGAGCATGGCACAGCTTTGTAGTAACTTGTCTCATTTCTACTGGCTTCTCCTTAGTCGTGATGGTCTTGCACATTCAGAACTCAAGCTTAGCCCTGATTGAAGAGCTGCTGCAGGGATTTAACCAGAGGAATATTTCAGTGCTAGTCTTCTGCTACTTTATTTTAGATCCAAAGACCACTTTTAATGATACTTCCTAGACTCATATGTGTTACATGATACAACCTCTTCTGAGTAATCAGATTCTGCTTGACTTAGTGGTTTTAGTTCAGCTGTTCCAATGAATTTAGAGAAGAGCCTGTTGCAATTTAATATTCTTCTTTTCTAACACCTTTTGGCACCACTTGAAAAACTAAAGGGATGCGTTCTTCAGCCGACATGTGACTTCTCCAAAACCCTCTCATGGTTATGGGAAGAGAAACTCCGTAAGTGAGAGCAACTAGTTTTAAACCTGAAGAAAACTCCATAACTGTGAATTTGGCAATATGGGGCTATGCGTTCTTACTCTTTTTTCTTCCCCTCTGGTGTTAACATCAACTTTAATTTCGTTCGTGTGTGTGTAAGCATGTGTGTGCATGTGTGCACATATGTGTATGTGCTCCCACAACGTGTGAGGCGCTGTGTCAAACCAGATCAGTGAGGAGTCTTTCGAAGCTTCATTCTTAACTTAAATTACAATTTACATTTAATTACTATAGTATATATCATGGACAGATATGGGATATCCTCTGCTGATTTGATATCTTTTACCAAAAACTCTCTTCTTTGGGTGCCTGGGTGGCTCAGTCACTGACGTGTCTGCCTTTGGCTCAGGTCATGATCCCAGGTTCCTGGGATCGAATCCCAGATGGGGCTCCCTGCTTGGCGGGAAGCCTGCTTCTTCCTCTCTCACTCCTCCTGCTTGTGTTCCCTCTCTCGCTGTGTCTCTCTGTGTGTCATATAAATAAATAAAATATTAAAAAAAATAAAAAAAACCTCTTCTTTAAATAAAATTGTGAAGATAAATCATTCCCTTAAGGAGAGACTAGTGATACAAACACTAGTGAATTAAAGATAAGAACCTAATGCCATTGGTTCACTTCGTTAGGCATTGACTTGAGTCACTGACATACTCTTATGGAGCGAACTTTCAGAATCTCCTTACCACTTCTTACTCAGGCCTTCTGTCATTCTGTAGGGACATGAAGGTGAAGAAGGAAGGTAGAATATTTTTTAGGTAGTTTCTTCTAATATATATCTAATGGAATCTGATATAGTTGATTGATTTAATGTCATATATTTCTGTTCTTGTTGACTATTCCTCAGCTTGTCCTGAGATCATCCAGAAAAGGGGGATGTGTCCCATGGACTTGAAAATCAGACATGACCACTATTATCTTTTATCACAACCTTGGGTATAACCTATTTCTCACTCTGCAGCTTTAGGAGAGATTGAATACTGAAAATTCAGTACTAGTTTTTACTTCAATAAATTCTAGAATCTCAGTGCATTTTCAGAGCCTATCTCCATATGGCTGGTGTTATCCTGAGTACACCAGGGGGGAAAAAAAAGGTCATCCAGAGAACATAGAAGCAAACGCACTTACCCTAAATCTCAGGCAAAGACCAGGAGGAGAATAAGATATGGAGAAGAGGAATATGATTCTTTACACCCTGTCCAGTTTTCAGTAAACCTAAAGAAATAATAAACTCTTGAAGTTGTCTCCAAGATATTTACACAGTATAATTCAAGGAAAATAATTGCTACTGGGTCATTTGGGTCAATGAAGAATTGATAACCTTAAAAAGTCTTTCTGTGATGTCTTTTTATAATTTTTTGTGCACAAAAATAACCTTCATTTAAAAGCAAGTCATATTAATTCTGCATATATGTTTATTGGAATAAATAATTTCCAAAAAAGAAAAAATGGCTATTGTTTTTAGTAAGGAACTATAAAATTAGGAAAGATTTACCAAAATTTATACAGTTTTTTTTTTTTTTTAGATTTTATTTATCTATTTGACAGAGAGAGAGATCACAAGTAGTCAGAGGCAGGCAGAGAGAGAGAGAGGAAGAAGCAGGCTCCCCACTGAGCAGGGAGCCCGATGTGGGCCTCGATCCCAGGACCCTGGGATCATGACCCAAGCCAAAGGCAGAGGCTTTAACCCTCTGAGCCACCCAGGCGCCCAAATTTATACAGATTTTATTGCAGCTGTATGTTAACATCAATGTCAAAGTTAAGACTGGGCTAATATGTTATAGTCATAAGAGGCTGAAAAAAGTCTATAATATTGTTCAGTGTGTTAATTACTAAAAAAATGGCAAATTACTGGGAAATAAAGCAACTGCTATGTATTAGCCATGTCTTTTTCTATTTTCTGTCTTCTGTTTCTTTGACATCAGAGCCCTTGTTGATCTGGAAGGGTCAGTTTTTCCCAAGATCATCCAGTTCCTAAAGTTACTCAAGGACTTGCCCTAGAACATCCCTTTCAAATGCCAACAAACCAATCCAGAATCACAGTCCTGAGCATCTCTTCTTTTCCTTTTTTTTTTTTTAATTATTTTACGTTAGTCATCATACAGTATGTCATTAGTTTTTGATGCAATGTTCCAAGATTCATTGTTTGCATGTAACACCCAATTCTCCATCCAATACGTGCCCTCCTTAATACCCATCACTGGGCCAATGCATCCCCCTCCACCCTCCCCTCTAAAACCCTCAGTTTGTTTCTCAGAATCCACAGTCTCTCACGGTTTGTCTCCCCCTCCAAAATCCCCCCCTTCACTTTTCCTTTCCTTCTCCTAATGTTCTCCATGTTATTCCTTATGCTCCACAAGTAAGTGAAACCATATGACAATTGACTTCCTCTGCTTGACTTGTTTCACTCAGCATAATCTCCTCCAGTCCCATCCATGTTGATGCAAAAGCTGGGTATTCATCCTTTCTGATGGCTGAGTAATAGTCTGTTGTGTTTATGGACCACATCTTCTATTGAATTCTTACACTCTGGGAGCCACAATCCACTTGCCCTAATCACCCCAGGGCCAAGTACCAGAGAACTGCTGACCTCAGCTCTTTTTACCTCTGAGCCCATGGAAATTACCTGAACTAGCTTATCCTAAATCTCTTTATCCTGCCACCCCCATTCCTTACTGTGGAAACCATAATAAAGGCTCTTGCCTACATTGCTCCTCACTTCTCCCATCCCATCCCACCTGCCTTCTGACCAGGATGGGTGTTGCCCCCCCATATGTTGCCCCCTAACCCCACGTGCAACATGAAGTGCCCCCCCTTTGGCATCTGTGAGTATAACAAACCATCTTTTCAATGGCAGTCATCTTCTGATCTGTAACCCTTGCCATCCCTAATTAATAATAAAACCTCTATTTAAAGCATTCTGTCTCACGACTTTAATGTTGATTGTAAAATTCTCATGGTATACTTTTATGTTCACTTAACAAACATTTTTTGTTTGAGCCCATATTAATTTTAAGACAATTCTAGGTTTCATACTGTTTTTCAAGGTTAATAAGATATAGTCTTAGTCCTCAGAGAATTTATACTCTAGTTACTACTAATTCTTTCCTCAACTCAGTAAAATGATTATTTTACTGATTATTTAGATGTCATATTTAGATTATATTATTTTAATGATTATTTAGAGATTATTAAGAGATTAATGTAATCTCTTTTTATATTAACTACCTCTTGAAAGGCATATTCTTTTTTCATTTGCATATATATAGTCAGCATTTGATCATCTGTCTCAAACAGGGCCATAGAGTAGCTTATATGAATTGAGAGATAATTAAAAAATTATTTGTATTGATTGACTTATAGAAACAATTTTCTCTTGTATAGAAAGATACAAAGTAAATAAAAAATGGAGCATTGATATGCTGAACTGTGAGCTTCGTGGTCATTTGGACTCTGGGAATATCTACAGGAACAAAACAATGAGACAAAGTGAAAGAAAAGCCCACCGTGTTGAATTTTGAAGTGAAATTATTCTGAAAATTCTAAAATTACTTGTGACATGTCATGAGATTATTAGTAGAAGATCAGTATTTGAAACAAGACTTTTTGTGGCCCCTGAGTGGCTCAGTTGCTTGAGCATCTGACTTTGGCTCAGGTCATGTTCTAGGGTCTTGGGTTTGGGTCCCGCATGGGGCTTCCCACTAAGCGGGAAGTCTGCTTGCCCTACTGCTCCTCCCCCTGCTTATTCTCTCTCTCTCTCTGTCTCTCAAATAAAATAAAATCTTTTTAAAAATTTAAAAATTAAAAAAAAAAAGAACGGAGCATTCTCATAGAGAAGTTACTGCAAACTCAAATGAAATCCAATCATTTCTAGGTTTGCTTTCCACACTCTTGGGGAATCCTCCTTTCTATTTTTACAGCATTCTTTCGCAGATGAATGCAAAAGATGGGCCATTTTAGCTTTATATTCTGTATTAGTTTTCTAGGGCTACCATATCAAAGTTCCACAGGCTCTGTGGCTAAACAACACACATTTATTTTCTCACAGCTCAGCAGCCTTGAAGTCTGAGATCCAAGCGTCCACAGAGTCATTTCCTTCTGAGGTTTTGTGAGAGAAATCTGTTCCAGACCTCTCTCCTTGGTTTGTAGCTGGTCATCTTCTACCTGTCTTTTCATGTGGCCTTCCCTCTGTATGTGTCTATGTCCAAATTTCTTCTTTTTATAGGGATACCAGTCATATTTTATTAGGAACCACCTTCTTTTAACTGAATAACCTCTGTGAAGAGTCTCTCTCCAACTGCAGTCATGTTCTGACGTACTGGGGCTTAGGACTTGAGAAGGATTTCTTGGGGATGGGAGGACACAAATCAGCTCATAATGTATTCCATAACTGCTTGTTGAGCTAAAAGAAGTAACCTCAGTTTTTACTTATCTTTTTGATTCCTGCTAAATCCTAGATTGCATTGCACTTGAGTTAAAAATCCAGATTTTAGGGGTGTCTGGGTGATGCTGTCCATTAAGCATCCCACGCTTGGTTTCCACTTAGGTCATGATCTCAGGGTTCTGGAATCAAGTCCTGCATCAGCTGTTCACTCTAGTAGAGTCTGCTTGAGATTCTCTCTCCCTCTCTCTCTGCCCCTCCTGCTCATGCTGCCCCCCCAAAATAAAAAAAAGAATCTAAATTTTAGCAAAATAAGCTGATATAGGCCTATTTCTCCTCTCCTCCCCCTTCTTCTCTCTTTCTCACCTCCCTCTCCCCCTCCTCCTCCTTCTTCTTCCTCTTCTTTTTCTGGGAAGTGTTACTGTTACCAAACAAAGTGACAATGCAGATCATCTCAGGGAGTAAATAGGGCTTGTGTACACATTGACACACTTCTCTAAAATCCAGCTGAAATCCTGTTACTTCTTTAATTGGTCACACAGCCCTCAATGAGCACTCCTTCCTCTGAATATTTGTAACAATTTGGTCTTAACCAGATTTTTTTCCTTTTAACTATATAGCTAATTTCTACCCAAATAGAACAATTTTTTATATGTCTTACATATAGATATTTTATTCATCCATTGAACACAAAAAAATTCTTGAACAGTTGATATTATTCAGAAACTGTTTATCAAGCCTGAAGAATATCAAACTAAATAAGGTATGACTTCTTCCCCATAATCCCCAAAAAGGACACAGAAAAATGTAAATGAAATTAATAATGAGAATAATTAGAATAAAATACTTAATACTAACATCCAGCTTTTCTCACCTCTACCTGTTACCATTCCACTAATGATCAACATGCCCCGTACTTCTATAATGCTAAGCCCAGGGGTCAATTTTCCTTGCCCACTGTACTAGAACTATGAGTAGAATTTGACACAATTGATAAATTTTCTTTACTTGGCATCCAGGTTCCATAATCTCTTGGTTTTCCTCTATCTCACTTAGCTTTTGTCCTTACTTGACCACTTAGCTCTATAAAGTTTGAGGGCCTTGTAAATAAGTCTTTGGTGCTTTTTTATTCTCTTTTTACTCCCTGAATTTATTGTGATCTAGGCTCATGATTTTAAGTCTGGATATGTGTGGATGACTCCCAAATATCTATTTCCAGTCCATTCTTTTCTCCTGAATTTCCAGACTCATTTATTCAACTACTTCCCACAATCTACTCAATGACTAATAGATATCTTAAACTCAGCATGCCCCAAATAGAATTACTGCTCTTACCCCTTAAATCTGCTTCATCTGCAGCCTTCCTCAATATTGTTAATGACTGTTTCATCCTTTCTAGTTGTTTGGACCACAAAGTTTAGAGTCATGCTTGGCTGTTCTCATTCTCTCAAATCTGTTAAATATATTAAAAATACATCCAAATCTGTTAAATATATTCAAAATATACCAAAACTTTATTACTTTTTACACCTCTCCCACTACCACCCTGGTCTGAGCCACTATCATTTCTCACCTAAATTACTCTAGATTCCCCTTCACTTATCTCCCAGCTTCTGTTCTTATCTTGTTACGCTGTATTTTTAACATGACATCCAGAGTGATCTTCTAAAACTTAATAAGTCAGGTTATGGCACTCCTTTGCTTAAAATCTTGCAGTATTCTTTGTGGTACTTAGAACAGAAGCCAGAGCCCTTCCAGTGACTTTCAAGACACTTCACCATCTGACCCGCAGGTATCTCTCTGTCTGTGTCCCTCACTTCTTTCTCCTTTGATCACTTTCCCCAGCCTGGCACCAGAACTCTATTCACAATTATACCTGTGGCTTTTGTAGAAGTTCTTTCTTCTTCCTCAGATGCCTTTCTTCCAGATTGCTTTCATGCTTAACTCTTTTTCTTCATTAAGTCTTTGCTCGAATATCACCTTTTCTAGAAGGCTTATCTCGATGACACTACTTAAAATTGCAAACTGCCCTCTCCTCCACACTTCAAATACCTTGTAACCTGGGTCTAAAGATATATAAATATAAGGGTCTATAAATATAAACAATGTTGTTGTATACAGTATTTATCAACTTCTAATATAACTGTGGCATTTACTTTTATTATAGTTGCTCTCAGTGGCCTATTTTCCCCACAAGAGTGCAAGTTTATGAGAGCAGAGATGTATGTTTTATGCTCAGAAGAGTGGTTGATAGTAGGCTCTCAGTAAGTATTTGCTGTAGGAAAGGACAAGTGAATGAACCAACCAATGTGAACCCACATTGTTTTTTACAGGCATATGTGCAAAGTGTCACTGACAGCTATGGGTTTGAATCTCCCAAGTAGTTCTGGGAAAGCTCACCTTGAAGGCTGCTTTAATTACCTTTAATTATATTATTAAACCATAGGTTAGAAGTTAGTCTAAGTAAAACATGATACCTGTTGATTATTTACTTGGTGTAGCCCATGAGGAGAATGTTGTCTACTTATAAAATACATGCAATAGTATATCTTGGTTGAGAACGAGGGGTCTGGAGCTGTCATTCTGGGTCCAAAACAGCTCAAAGACTTACTAGTCATGTGGAGGACAAACGAGTTAAACTTTGCTGTCTCGGTTTCTCCAACTGCAAAATGGTGAAGATAAGAGTACCTGCCTGATGGGCTGTTACAAAGATTAAATCAATATAGAGCTTAGAACAGGACTTGGCACGTAGGAACCAATATCTAATCATCAGATATTAGTATAATTACTACCTTGGCGAGGTAGCTTTTGTTCATAATGGAAAGAATATCATATTGGGTTTAAGACTGAAATCTTAGTTTCTGACTTCATCACTAACTAGTTGCATGAGGTTAAGAGTCATTTAATTACTCTGCCTGTATTTGAAAACAAAAGAGTAGTACCAGATTACATTTAAGACCCCGTCTGTCTCTAAAAGCCTATAATTCTCTGATAATGATGATGATGGGATATTATCTTAAAGATATTTATGAAATACGTAACTCATTTCTGTAGGATATTGATTCTTTAAATAATTTAGAGATGACTAAACTGATAGAATTTATTCTTATGTTAATCCTTATTTGGTATTAAAATAATCGTTGGGATCGCAAGGATAACGTGGAACTTTGAGAAATACTAATTAATGATGACAATATATGTGTATGGCATCTCACAGATAAACAGTGTAAGCTTTTGAATAATATATATGAGCACCTATTTTTGTTCTTTTGTAGTTAACTTTTCTTTAAAGGAATACCACAGACCTATGTGTGGCATTCATTTTAGTCTGCATGACAATTATATATGGACTTTGTGAGATCTAGCAAAATCTTTATTAAATTGTCACAGTTCAGTTTGATACATAGAAACTCATGTGCTTGCAAACTATAGATGATTGTAACAGAAAAGAGCAACTCATTTCCTACACTTTTTGTAAAATTCAGGTCCTACAATGATAATCATGAAAGCGATCTGTTACTTTAAAAAAAAATCTGATCATTAAAAGTAAGACTAGCCTGGATAATAAAGTTGCATTTAAACAGATTTCTCTTGAATAAATTCTGGTTATGATTAGGGACATCTGCTTATTTTTATGCTTTAGTATTTGTTTTCTTTCAGTTTGTAGCTTAAGATAAAAATTTCTGTATAACAAAATTTTTTTCATGTTTTGGTCATTGGCAGATTTAATTCAAACACTATGTCATATAGTAAACTTACAGGAAAAATAGGACAGACAGAATCTTGATGGTTTGGATAATAGAATTTGGTCCTAACTATCTCTCTCTCTCTCTCTTTTTTTTTTTCCTTTAGTCTCTGATTTTTTTAAAATCTTGATTGCATGCATTATTTATATTATTGCTTTATAGCCAAGAATGAGAGAGACTGTATGATAAGCAAGAGGAATAGTGGAGAACAGTTTTTGGTTATAAAGAAACTGTACCATAGATAGAAAATATGAATATTTACCCTAATGCAGGAAAATCCTCTCTGAGTATGAATATAGTCTTTGTGTAAGGTCAAACTGACTTTTAAAAAGCAGGTGTCTAGGTGCTTGACCCTGTCTAGGTGCTTGACCCTGGAAAATGGGTATCACACTTACATCGGGTGTCTTGTGCTAAATGCCCTTACTCAATAAATTGCATTTCAACCCTGAAAAAGAAGCACAAGTTGGAGGGAAAATTTGACTCCCATAAACATTTTTTTAAAAATTTTTTTTAGATTTATTTATTTATTTGACAGAGAGAGATCACAAGTAGGCAGAGAGGCAGGCAGAGAGAGAGGAGGAAGCAGGCTCCCTGATGAGCAGAGAGCCCGATGCGGGCCTCGATCCCAGGACCCTGAGATCATGACCTGAGCCGAAGGCAGAGGCTTTAACCCACTGAGCCACCCAGGCGCCCTCCCATAAACATTTTTAATACAATTTTTTTTCGTCGTCTAAATTTTGAGGTCACAAGAAGAAATTGATAATCCAGCTGAGCGTTCTTTGAAAACTCTGTATAAAATTTTTATGGCTTTGAGATTATTAGCCTAATTCTATGGAGATTTCAAAATACAATATGAATCTGTATTACAAAAGACTATCTTAATTTTTAATTTTTTATAATATATGGTAAACTATAAATGTTAGTTCTATGTAACTAAATGGATATTTTAAAAGGTTTCCATTTAGATTATGTAGTCATTAAGATGTCAAAAAATGATATGCTACAAATACCTACCTTTTGTTCATTTTCCCATTTGTTTTGTTGATATTAGTTTGAAAGAAATCTGTACCATTATTTCTTACACTAGTGCAACTTAGAGCCACGATCTATATTCATTTTTTTAAAGATTTTATTTATTTATTTGAGAGAGAGAGAGAGCACAAGTAGGCAGAGCGACAGGCATGGGAAGAGGGAGAAGCAAGATCCCCACTGAGCAGAGACCCTGATGTGGGTCTTGATCCCAGGACCTTGAGATCATGACCCAAGCACAAGGCAGATACTTAACTGATGGAGCCACCAGGCACCCCTATATTTATCTTTACTTCTGAATTCCTTTTTCAAAGATTCATTATTTTAGGATTAAATAACTATAGACCCATAAACCTTCATTGTATAAATTATATACAAATACCACTATTTGACTAGTTTATAATTTTTAAATATCATGAATTTTTTGTAATCTCTGACTTATTTATCTTATAGTTTCTGCAAAATTTTAAGGGAACCAAGTAGACAGTGAGTTGGCCATGGTGCAGTACAGTTTAGAGTCTAGTTGAGGAAATTAGAATGTTTGTTCTATTTGGTTTTAATTCAGCCAATGTTTGTTTAAAATATATCATTAATAAAGCTTTGTATTCAGATTTATGTGGCATACAAGGATGAAAAAGACATTACATCTGCCACTTAAATATACATAATTTAATGGGAGAGATAGACTGGTATAAAAATCTAAGTCAAGCAGTTGGATTCAGAGAATAAAGGGGACAGAGATGAATTTTAACTGAAAATGAGGAATTGGGAAGAAATTGTGTGATAGTAGGATTAGAGCTAGATGTTTACATTTGCAGGACATTTTGGTAATAACAGAGCAGAGAGACAGGTAATGCAGTTAGGTCCAAGAACCAAAGATTAGATGGGCAGAGTGAGAAGTAATAGTGAAATTGGACTTAATGATTATAAAAGCATTTTATGAAGTATATTGACTTTGCATAATGCTATTAGTTATTATGATATTATGATATATTTGTAAAGCCAAATATGACCAGATCATAACAAAATAGCAAACTGAGCAAAATTATCCATTATCTTTCTGCGTTTTATTTTTTGGTGTCCCTCAGCTGAGTTTTGTGCCTTGTGTCCTGAGACAGCCAGCTGTGGTGACCCAACCTCATGGTCACCATGGTGTAGTATAAAGTGTGCAAGTTTGAGAGTCAAACTACCTTGAGGTGACATCCCGTCTTTACTGCTCATGATGAGTGAATGATGTTGAACAGGTTATTTAAACACTTGTCACTTTATTATTTTCATATATAAAACTAATAGGAAAGGATACTTACCTCAAAGAATAAAATGCAATATGGATATAAAATTGTCTTAATCATAACTACCTAGAAGTTGATGATGAAGGTGCTGCCCCCTGCCAGAGTGGCAGTGGTAGTGCCATATATTTAACATATTATTTATTTATTTAACATGTATTTAATGTATGCACTGAATACTTAGGTTTCAAATGTCAGTGATCCTTGCTCAGATGTCCTCTACTCAGTGAACCTGATCAGACCAACCTTTTAAAAATTACAATCCTCTCCCTACAGCCACACTCTGCCCATTTCTGCTTTATGTTTGTCCATGAGACTTATCACCATCTGCCCTACTATACGCTTTATTTATTTCATACGTGTTTTCCCTAACTAGAATGTAAACTCTATGAAGGAACAGATTTTCTTCTACTTTTGTTCACTGCTTTATCACTAATGCTTTAAAAAAGTGTTTGAATATTTTTTATTGAATGAGCACATCCAGTCTCCTACATAAATCAGCTAATGTAGTTGAGCTGATAAGATTCATGGGACTTGTCCATACCTGTCCCAGGCCACATGTATGCATTTACAGAGTATCTCCATAAACAAAACCTTAACCTGCTTATTTTAGAGGTAGAAGCTCCTGATCCCAGGCCATGTTGGAGAAGGGGTAGGTAAAATTTCTTCGGTTGTGTCTTACAGAGGTCCTTCTGAAGAGTCCTGAGCTGAGGTACCTTTCCCTCTGCCAGTCTGGCATCTTACTATCTAGTGCATATTATTCTTGGATATTCAATCATACTTATAAAAATGAGTTTAATATATTTTGCACTGAGTTTGAGGTGCATGGGCACATCAGCTACTTAAAACCAGTTGAGGAACAAATGAAAAAATTGGCACAGATAAAAAGAATTGCAGTTTGTGTTCCTTGAGAACACAGGTGACAAGGATATTTAAATATATGTTATACATTGGAGTTTTGCAAATAGATGCACTAGATTCACCCCACCCAAAACCAATGACAGAGCAGACACCTCTGAAGCAATCAAAGCGAAAAGATGTAACATTGCCATTTATTATTATAAATCCTGAAACCAAATGCATTATGAGAACTATTGTTTATGTCCTCTGAGTTTTTAATAGGAGGATTTTCAGTCAGGGTATAGCTTGTGATTTACAAATTAGAAAATTAAAAAAAAATGTCTCAGGTTATTAAATTTCTGCTGGTTTGATACATTTTGATTATTTCAAAAAATATTAACTTTATTTTTCTTTCTGGAAATGTAGTCGCCCTTATCCTCCTAGAACCTAATTATTGTGTCCTTGGGGGACTTCCCAATGTCAACCACTTCGATTCCTTGTGTAAAGCATGTTGGTATTTTAACAGTACACTCAGTTAAAATGTCTTAAAATAGAACATTTAAAATTTTGCATTTAAAAATATTGCAAGTTAGAAATTAACCTTCCTAAAAGGAGTTTAACAGTTGGATCCCATTATGTGTGCTCAGAAGTCTGGACTACCAAAAAAAAAAAAAATCAATTAATATTTTATTTCTGAAAGAAAAATGTTAAAAATGGCTACGAAGAAATTAGGTAATTGTTTGGCAGATATCATGGAAAAGACTTCTGTGTGAGGCACTTTAATTCCATAGTGTTTACCAAATGTGTAACCCATGAGCAGCACTCTCCATGTTGTGAGAACAATCAAATTCCTTAGTCACAGAGTGGCCTTAGTTCAGCAGCCAGTTCCCTTGTCTTGGTGGCCTCGTGTAGCATTGGAACCAGGTATTTTATTTTAAAATACACTATCATGTTTAATAGTCATAACACTCCTATGGGGGTATACATGGCCATTTTAGAAATAAGGAAACAGTCTCAGACATGTTCAATTTTCAGATGAAATTCTGACAGCTATAAGTGAGACTACCAGAAATCAAACCCAGACATTCTGCCTCCAAGTCAAGGACTTACTTCACTATACCACAGCCTCCTTCTTTTATGACTCGGTATTCTTCCTGGCATTTACTATAATGTAAAGTATTCTTTGACACTTGGTATCCAGATTGCTTTAACTCAGAATTGAGAAATCATTGACTCATATAATGGTCTGTCATAGACATGTCTGATCCACAGAGCTGGCTATATTAAGACTTAGGCTCAAAATTCAATATTCTCTAATTGTGAACAAGACCAGTCCAACAAAACCAGAACAAATTTTCTGATAGTCTATTTATCTTTCTTCCTGCATCATTCATTAGACAAGCAGTAAAGTGCATTTGGACTATCTTCTGGCACTGTGTAATGTCTTGCTTATATTCAGTAGCCCTAATGTTGTTATTGAATCAATAATTTACTTATATATTTTTGATACTCATTAGAGTTCATAATGCCTTTAAATGTTAGGCCCTTATAGGTGAGGAAATCGAGGCATAAAGATAAAAAGGCAGCCCTAGACAGTCGTGTAGGTAACAATGGAGATAAAAGGGGGAAAAAATCCAGTTTTTAACTCCAAATCTTATAGTTTTTCACTACACTAACTTTCATGTTTCTTTTTTTAAAAGATTTTATTTATTTATTTTAGAAAGAGAGAGAGAGAGCACAAGCAAAGGGAGAAGCAGAGGGAGAAACAGAAGAGAGAGAGTCTCAAGCAGATTTCACACTGAGCACAGAGCCCGATGTGGGGCTCGATCCCAGGACCCTAAGATCATGACCTGAGCCCAAACCAAGAGTGGACGCTTAACCAACTGAGCTACCCAGACACCCCAACTCCCATGTTTCTTACTTACACAATCAACGACATTATATTGCTCAGATATATAGCATAAATATTAGACGTACATGGTCTTTCCGTAATGCTATCAGCAGTGATTTGGAATAAAAGAATCTTTATTTTTCCCTGAAAGTTTGTACCATGAGATATATTGTTACTAATGAAGCAAAAGATAGTGGATCTGAGAAGTGAACCACTTAGCAGAATAATAAATACTACTTATCAGTTATTTAGTGTCACTATCACCAAAGGAAGCTAGGACAGACTTAGGCAAACTTAGAAAAACTAGTTCAGCAATTTTTATGTAAATTCATTAGAACATAAAAGTATTACCTCAAAGAAATGATCAATTATTTTGTTCTTTTTTTTAAAATAGTGACTATGTATTTAGCATTGTTGTTAACAGCAGACTACTTGGGTTTGACAACTAGCTTCACCAATAGCTGAATGAAAACTTGACCAACCATCTCTGAGCTTCTAGTTTTCTCATCTGTAAACTGGGGATAATAAGAGTGCTGATCTTGAAAAAAAAAAAAAAAAGAAAAAGTGCCTATCTTATTGGGTTGATGTGACTAATCCTTTTATCATTTGATGACTTAATATATGTCAAATACTTAGAACAGTGCCTGGCCCCTATAGTAAGCCCTACCTAGATAAGCCTTTGCTGTTGTTATACTATTGTAATATGATAATCATTATTGTTAATACTATATACAAAGCATTATGGAAATACAACAATGAAGAAGTAGTGCCTACACTCTCAATACTTAAAATGGAGCTAAGGATGTAAATTCTGTGTCAGAAAAGACTGCATGAAGGAGATAGGGTTTTAAGTGAGAAGGGGAACAATTAGGAACGCTGAGAACAATTAGGGATCTATGAAAGTGTTCACCTTAAGGAGGCCATTTCTGCTAATAAACATGCATGTTCCTAGATCAAGCTCCTTATTCAAGTGCAAGTTGAGCACTAGCAATTAGTTATGAAGTTATACATTCCTGGGGATCTAGAATAACATGATTTTGGGGGCTGACTCTAGATAAGTGACCATTAAGCAACTGAAGGCTAAGCAGAAGCTAGTCTTGTAGAAGCATCTGTGTGGGGAGAATGCTCTAGGTGGAGGGAACAGCATATGTAAAGGCTCTGAGGTGAAAAAAATTTCAGTGAAGTTGGAGCTTAGTGAGTAAGAGGGCGAGTGGCAGGAGAAAGAGAGTGAGACAGACTTGAGATCTTATGGGTTCTTGGGTGTTTCTGGAAGGAGTTTGGGTCTTCTCTAAGTGTAACAGAAAGATATTAAAAGGTTTTGAACAAGAGTGGCCTCCTGTATTAAGTACAGAAGAGTTAGGGAATAGGGACAAGTAGGAGTGTGTGTATGTATGTTTTCAAATAATCAGATTCTTTCATTTGAACTGCTAATTGACCATGAAGAGTGACAATTAAAAACCTAGCTCACCCTAATTAAACTTTATACTGGGAAATGTTCACTGGGACTATAAAGGCAATTTCAAATTGGACACTGTAACACAAAGAAAGCAAACCTATTTGGGGATGTTTATGAGAACACTGCACTGAGTTTCACCTACTATAAGTGATGGGTTAAGCTGATGTTCTTAGCGGACTGGATTATAGAACAGAAAGAGGTAGAAGCAGATGGAGCATCGCCCTCCCTGTCATGAACCCAGAGAGCAAATGGAGAAAGGAAACCCTCTTTTGTCCACAGATTACAAACAGTACAAAAATAAATAGTATTTTAAGATGGTACAAATGCAGATACTGTTCCCTTGTGTCAATGACCTACAGCATGCCTATATAAAGAATGGTAATTCTTATTATTATTTGAAAATATTTTATTTATTTATTTGACAGAAAGAGAGGCAGTGAGAACAGGAACACAAGCAGGGGGAGTGGGAGAGGGAGAAGCAGGTTTCCCGCTGAGCAGGGAGACCAACATGGGGCTTGATCCCAGGACCCTGGGATCATGACCTGAGCCGAAGGCAGACGCTTAACAACTGAGCCACCCAAGCACCCCTAGAATGGTAATTCTTATCAAAGTCTTCCACAAACAGATAGTTCACTGAGTTCGGGGCCTGTAGTTTTGAGGAGCTCCTGAGCATGGGTCCCAGTCAGGAGAAACCCATTGGTTGTGGTCGCGGCATAGAGGTTCTTGGGAGGTGCTGAGTTCTCCTCACGTGAGCTAGATTCAGTATCACCTTGGGAGAAGACCAGTAAGGAGATGAATTTATCAGTCCAGGGGTGGAAAATGTGGGTTGATTTGTGAAGGTTTTTGTAGTAGAAATGACGGGACTTGCTGATGGATTGAATTAGATAAGAGATTTCAGGGCCATAGAGGAATCGGGA
Organism: Ailurus styani; assembly: GCA_002007465.1. Lineage (NCBI taxonomy): Eukaryota > Metazoa > Chordata > Mammalia > Carnivora > Ailuridae > Ailurus > Ailurus styani. Next base: position 1,496,335 of record LNAC01000361.1, read on the forward strand.
AACCTCCTAAGTTTTTACAGATTTTTCCTTCGCTGTAATCACCTACATGGAAAAGGCATGCAATTTGTGATTCAATTTAGTTTTTATAATTATAAAAAATGATGTTTAAACCCTTAAGATGTACATTGAAAGATTTCCTCATGATACCAGATTTTCGTTTTTAAATTTTCCTTTCTAACATTTATCCCAAAGTAGTTTTTATAACTGAAAATGTAGTATACCCATACTTGAATTTTTGTTTTCACTTAATAGTAGACCATAAGTGGCCTTACATCATTTCTATATAATTTAATAATTTTGATGACTGCATGCATATATATAGTCTCTGAAGGCCATATCTTTAATTAAATTAACCATCTTCCATTATTAGTTATTTCTCTAAAAGTAATAAAAGATATCATTGACTAAACCAGGCCTGATTTTTAAAAGGATGCTTTTGATCTTTCAAAATTAGACACAGTATTAAGAAGTGGGCTTAGAGATGTGAAAATCAATAAAAAAATATCAGATAGTGAACAATTTAATATCTTTCTCAGAAAAGTCATTTCTTAGCATCATTTATAATCTGAGAATTTTTAAATGCTGCTGAAACTGGCCTATTGTTTTGCTTGTTCACTTCAATAAGTTTTTTTTAATGTTAGAGCAAAACATGACTTTGTGTTACATGCTATATTACAAATTAAAAAAAAATTAATGGCCAGTGTTCATATTGGAGATTTTTAAACAATGTTTTACATTTATTTGTTATTTAATAGTAAGATAATAAGTGATTAGATGATTTTTTACATGTTTACCTTGTGATATCTTTAGTGAAATATCAATTTAACAAAAATGATAGTGATAGTACTCCATATAATGAAATAGAGTTACTAATCAGGGATAGTTGTACTACCTTATTACCCTGCAACATTACTTTATCGATTTAGCCTATGAAATGGGATATAATTCAGAACATAAAATTGTATTTCTTAAAGAAATCCATGAGAAGCTGATCCATCACTAGAATATAAATTAGGGTTTCCAAGATCATTAATATTAGCATTCCCATTTTATGTGTTTCCTATGTCTAGAATTTTTATTAAGGCAAACTTTTTTTTTAAAAGATTTTACTTATTTATTTATTTGACACAGAGAGAGAAAGAAAGAGACAGTAAGAGAGGGAACACAAGCAGGGTGAGTGGGAGAGAAAAAAGCAGGCTTCCTGTGGAGCAGGAAGCCTGACGTGGGGCTCCATCCTAGGACCCTGGGATCATGACCTGAGCCGAAGGCATACTCTTTAACAACTGAGCCACTCAGGCATCCCAAGGCAAACATTTTTTAAGGCAAATGAAAATTATCACATCTGAAAAAGTAGCTAATGATGATGAGAATGAAGAAGTAGAAATGTTAAGCTTTGTAGTAAGAACTTCTGAATTATTCTAGCACCAGTTCTTGAGATACGAGGGATAAATCTCCTTTCCTCCAATCAATAATGTAACACAAATGTAAGAGAAGATGTGCGGCTGTTTGAGAGATGCAGCAACTGTAGACTTTGGGAAGGCCAAGTGGGTGTAGTGTGTTTGGTGCACTTCCATTACATAGGGCAATTATTCACAGTTGGTCTGTCTTGATTGGTTGAGTAGAGTAAAAGAGGAACTTTGAAAGATCTCATGTGATGATTGTAACCAGAATTTTTGTTTGTTTCTTTTTTGCTTTAGACTGGGGCACAAGTTTTTTGTTGTTGTTGTTGTTACTTTTTGGTTTTGTATTGATTTGTTTTGAATATTAATTTTGCCTTAAGATGTTAAGAGCTCTTGAGATATATTCTAAACATATAATAGTAAAATTTTTCCCTAAAATGATACTCATAATGATGAATCTGTGACTTCAAGACAAGGCTAAATTATGTCCAAAGGCAGAGGAGAGTCTGATAAAATTTCCAACCAAAAATAATAATACGTAATGAAAAATTACTTTGTTCAAATATGTGAGCTTTGATTACACAGAACTGAACAAAACAAGAACCCATTGCTGCTGTAGGTGGAGAAGTTGTTTTATATTTTCTGCACATTAATAATGATGGAATCATTGGAGGATATTAATTATGACAATTTAATACAGGGGCCTAGAGAACTCCCTTTTTGTATGATGTGGTTGAAAAACTTAGAAAAAAGCTAAATAAAAGTTACTTTGACTAGGGGTGGGTGCTCTAAATTTGCACTGTCAAGTACAATAACTATTAGCCATATAGGGTTATTTAAACATAATTTAAATAAAATAAAATTAAGAATTCAGTTCTCCAGTTCCACTTTCTATATTTCAAATACTCAATAGCCACATATGCTTCATGAATACTCTTTTGGACAGTACAGATTATAGACTGTTTCCTCCATGGCAAAATATTCTACTGGACACTACTGTTCTAGATGCAATTTATACACACATATTTCCTCATCTTTTATTTTATTATTATTTAAAGATTTTATTTATTTATTTGAGAGAGAGTGGGAGAGAGCATGAAAGAGAGAGAGAGCACAGGCAGGGGATAAGGTTAGAGGGAGAAGCAGACTCCTCACTGAGCAGGGAGCCCAATGTGGGACTTGATCCCAGGATCTTGGACCATGATCTGAGCCTAAGGCAGATGCTTAACAGACTGAGCCACTCAGGCACCCTTGTTTTATTATTATTAATAATTATAATTATATAGAAATAGAGCTAACATTTTGGTACTGGAGTATAAATCAGAAAATATGTATTTAACACACACACACACACACACACACATATATATTTATATATATATATACACATTTTTTTGTGTGTGGATAGTTAAAATAATCCTATAGGGGTGCCTGGNCACATATATATATTTATTTATATATATATACACATTTTTTTGTGTGTGGATAGTTAAAATAATCCTATAGGGGTGCCTGGGTGGCTCAGTGGGTTAAGCCACTGCCTTAGGCTCAGGTCGTGATCTCAGGGTCCTGGGATCGAGCCTCATATCAGGCTCTCTGCTCAGCAGGGAGCCTGCTTCCTCCTCTCCCTTTGCCCGCCTCTCTGCCTACTTGTGATCTCTCCATCTCTGTCAAGTAAATGAATAAAATCTTTTTAAAAAATAAAATAAAATAATCCTATAATGTAGATCTTATTACTCTACTTCACATTTAAGGAAACCATGACCATGATGGAAAAGCTAGTAGTTGATAGAAATAGGATTTATATCCAGACCTCTCTCATACGATATACCATGACTTTTCATTTATATATATATATATATATATATATATATATATAATGTATATATAATATATATAATGTATATATATATAATATATATACACCTTTTAAATAAATGTCTTCATGAATAAAAATAAACATTTTTATCCACATTTTGAAAACAGAAAATCTGAAGCTATGATGGAACTGATGGAAATCTATATTCTACAAAATGGGAGCAAGAGGATGGGGAGGCACTTGGGCTAGAGATCCTTATCATAGCTATTGACACTTTAAAATATATATTATTATATAGTCAGACTCATGACAACAGGTATTATATAATGTGAATGGGTACATGTATACATGTGTACTTTGTACGTTACTTTAGAATTAATAACTAAAGACTGGAGCACATGAATCTTGAAATAAGAAAAATTGTGTATGTTATAGTTTATACAGAGTGAATACTAATTAAACTGAATATAGAACATGAATTATAGTTTCATGTGATACTGTTTTTAATTTTTGTCATTTATTGGCATAGAAGAAATTTTCATTCAATTTACAATGGTTATTCTTAAAATATTTCTTGTATTTTGGATATTTTTTATTAATAAATAAAACTTTTCTGGCAGTTTTTTTAGGCCTATGTGGGTTTATGAACATTCTTTGCTACAACATGGTATTCAAACAAGGTTACTTACAGTCAGATTGCAAGAGATATCTATGCTAAGGGGCATAGTGTGATAAATGCCCTTATAATTAGTTAAGTATTTTCTGTAAATATTCTTGTGTCTGATGGACATTTTATCAGGTTTATTATACAATCATATTATTTTAGTTTGGCTATTGAGTAATGTCCTTTGGGGACTTGTTACTACAAAATAACTTTTATATGAAATGAGTCAAATAGGACATTTTAATGTGTATTTATTTTAATAACTTATTCAGTCTAATAACTGCCAAGGAAAATTCTTATGGATAACTCTTGATCATAGACACTGAAACTTTAAAATGAAAGGCTGGTTAGACAGTGCCTTGAGAGAATAAGTATAATGTACACTTGAAGAAAATATGTGAAATTTTTATTGGAGTATTTTAAAATAAAGCAGTTTCAACAGCTAATGAGAAGTCACCTTCTATTGAGTTGCTTTTGAATAGAGTAAATGCGCTCTTTCCTTAACTGCTGGATGAATTCAAGTCGCAAGATGCAGTTTTAAAATTTGCCTGCAGCTATTACAACCTGCGTTAACTCTTATAATCCTATATTCTTGGGTCAAATCATGTTTTGTGAATTACTTACTTTTAATTAGAGAAGATGGTGACCATAAACCCAAAACTACTTAATATTCTGTAGAGACAGTTCTGAAATGAATTAAAAAACACTGCCTATTATGAAATAAGAACAGTAAATAATTTGTGTGACAACTGAATTTTAAACTATAATTAAAAATTTAAATGACAAGAAAGTGAGAATTTTTCATTTTGCCTGAAATGTTGTGGCATAAAAATCCTTCAACACATAAAACAATAAAAAGGNCTCAGCAGCTAATGAGAAGTCACCTTCTATTGAGTTGCTTTTGAATAGAGTAAATGTGCTCTTTCCTTAACTGCTGGATGAATTCAAGTCGCAAGATGCAGTTTTAAAATTTGCCTGCAGCTATTACAACCTGCATTAACTCTTATAATCCTATATTCTTGGGTCAAATCATGTTTTGTGAATTACTTACTTTTAGTTAGAGAAGATGGTGACCATAAACCCAAAACTACTTAATATTCTGTAGAGACAGTTCTGAAATGAATTAAAAAACACTGCCTATTATGAAATAAGAACAGTAAATAATTTGTGTGACAACTGAATTTTAAACTATAATTAAAAATTTAAATGACAAGAAAGTGAAAAATTTTCATTTTGCCTGAAATGTTGTGGCATAAAAATCCTTCAACACATAAAACAATAAAAAGGTAAACAATTTTTTGGAATCATTTTGTCTTATATGAATGACTTAATAAAGCTTATGTTCAAGTAATCAGCTTTAAAAAAATTTATTTGTTAATTTTTAGAGAGAGAGAGAGAAGGAGAGAGCATGTGCATGCAGAGGGGGGCAGAGGAAGAGAGAGAATCTATAGCAGACTCCATGCTAAGTGTGGAGCCTGACATGGGGCTCAGTCTCATGGACCTGAGATCATGACCTTGATATCATGACCTGACCCAAAATCAAGAGTTGGCTGCTTAACCAACGGAGTCACCCCCAGCTTTTTCTTTCTCTCTCCTCCTCTCTTTCTTTCCTTCTTTCTTTCTTCCTTTCTTCCTTCTTTCTTTTTTCCCCCTTCTTTCTTTTNAGGAAGAGAGAGAATCTATAGCAGACTCCATGCTAAGTGTGGAGCCTGACATGGGGCTCAGTCTCATGGACCTGAGATCATGACCTTGATATCATGACCTGACCCAAAATCAAGAGTTGGCTGCTTAACCAACGGAGTCACCCCCAGCTTTTTCTTTCTCTCTCCTCCTCTCTTTCTTTCCTTCTTTCTTTCTTCCTTTCTTCCTTCTTTCTTTTTTCCCCCTTCTTTCTTTTTTAATACAAGCATGATAATCATGGCCTGTGACCATACTTATCCATAGCTGTCATCTAAATTTCACACAATAGTGGCCTAGCTAATGGAACGAGGGTTTAAAATGCCTTTCTCATTAAGATTTATTCTTGGCTAAAGTATATGTATATTGGTGAAAAAGTTTACAGAAACTCATGTAGAATACTACAAACTAGGGTTAAAATCAAAAAGGCTTTGAATAATACAAATCTAAAATTTCAGTGGTGTTTAGGAGCAATTTTCTATTGAATAAAACAAAGAAGAATTTTGTCTTTTTTTTATTTTATTGCTTGTTTTTAGATGTGAATATTGCTGAATTTTGTTTTCTCCTTAGTCTTTTCATCTCTTTCTGGGCTATGGCTACATTTCTTCATCTTTCCAAGCCTCAACTTAAGTCCACTATACAATTAGGAGAAGAATTTCTTGGAACTTATTCATGATTGTATTTTAATAAAGTGCTGTCAGGCATACTGAAACCTTTGGCGGGAAGGTAATGCATTCTAAGTGGCCTACTTTGCTTTCCCTTTTGAATTCCATAAGATTTAAGGAGTTCTTCAAGGAAAGGAAAAAATGCCTTCTTTCTCTTAACCCTTCCTTCTCAGAACTTGTGTGCTAAAAATTAACAGTGAATCTTAAAATCTAGTGAGCAATGAAATTTTCAATAGGTTTTTAAAGAAATATGAGAAATATGGGAAAATGGTCAAAGGAGAGTAATCTTTAGAAACCTTTATGTCACCTGCTCTCCCATGGGGACAGAGTGTTAGGCAAATTAATGACTTTCCCCTCGAGGCATTTTCATGAGGGAATATATTCTCATTGGTTGGCCAGGTACAAGTACTTCAGGAGGTAGCTGGTAACTATGAAAGAAGTTTTATAAAGTTATCACAGCCCCCTTTGGTCTCCATTTACAATGGCTTTCTCATTGGTCAATTTGTCAAAACTTCCTTCTTGCCACAGACAAAAGAAGAAACACACACTTTACATCTCCACTGCCCTTGTATAAATTGTTTATACAATTCATTTTTAATAAATAAAACAGTTCAAGTGGTCACTTGTTCTAGTGAAAACCTGTTATTCGTGGAACAAAGTAGAAGCATTTTTATAAATATTACTCAGACCCCAAGTGACTACAGTGAAATGCTGCTCTGATACAGAATTAAGTCCACAGTAAGCACTGAATAAATAACCTGCTTGGCATTGATTATCTGAATGTAAAAGTACCTCATTATGTGAGAATGAATTTGGTGCAGCACCATAATATTTAGACTCATTTTCCCAGAACCATCTTTATAGTAATATTGGCATGTTCTCCCACAGTTTAGTCATAAATACGGGCCATGGGGAATCTTGAAAGCCATTTTTTTTCTCTGTAGTTGGCCATGTCTTAGAGCTCCTTTTAACAGACTCAGTGAGTACAGTGTTGGCAAGCACATGTGGGAAAGACAGGCTCACCCTACCAGTGAGGTAAGCAGAGAAATTCAAGCCCTCTAGCTTCTCATATTTGACACTCACAAAGGGAAATTAGGAGTAAAACTAATTAAAAATAAATACATTCCCTCATAAACAGACACATGAAAAATTGAACTATTCTCAAGTGCTTGCAACCTTCTAGCAACTGAAGTTATTTTCTGAGTGGTTATTTTGATTTAGCAAAAGAAAAACAGGAAAAGGTTCCAAGGTGGTTAAGTATCAGTAGCATTGCTATCAGCTGAGATCATCTGAGACAACAAAAGGGGAAAAGGTTCTTAGAGGAAAATGAAGTTGTTGGATTTCTTAAATTATAAGATGAATTACTTGGTAAAATCAAGCATTACACTTTGCACATAGTTCATTGAGGTTTAAGAATTGATGTAGGTAGACTGAAGTAATGAAGAGATTTTGTGATTCTAGAAATTGTGTTAAGAAATATTAAGGTTTGGGGCACCTGGGTGGCTTAGTGGGTTAAAGCCTCTGCCTTCGGCTCAGGTCATGATCTCAGGGTCCTGGGATCAAGTCCCACATCAGGCTCCCTGCTTAGCTGGGAGCCTGCTTCCTCCTCTCTCTCTGCCTGCCTCTCTGCCTACTTGTGATCTCTCTCTCCCTGTCAAATAAATAAAATCTTTAGAAAAAAAGGGGAAAAAAAGATTGAGGTTCAATTTTGACTGAATAATTTTTGCTAAAGATTTGTTTAATTTTAACTGATAAGCATGAGAAAATCTAAAAACATTTTCTTGGACTTCTGTAAGTGTGAAGGCAATAATTCATATCACCTTGCTTGCCAAATTCAGAACACTATAAGAAAAGTTATTCTGAGATCTCAAAATAGTTTCAAAAATTTGAGAATATACCAATCACAAAGAAAATATTTACATTTTAATTCTCCAGATTAAAAAGCCAAATATAAATAAATGGTTTTGAAAATCCCAAAAAATCCCTTTGAGAATATCCAATAGTGATCCTAGGGAGGCTCTTTATTCAATATATTTTGTTTGAGAGCTTCTCAATAATATGCCAGGAACTATTCTTGGTCCTGAGGATAGATTAGTGAAAAAAGTAGACAGAAAGTACTCTCTTCAGGGAGCATAGTGGGCAGAACCAGACAATGAACAAAATAAATAAGTAAATGGTACAGTAAGATAATAGCTACTTTGGAGAAAAATATACCAGGGAAAGGAATAGAGAGTGGGGACTGGAAGAAAGTCCCATTTTAAATACAGTTGTCAGGGACGGCCTCACTGAGGGCATGACTTCTGCATAAAGACTTGAGGAAACGAGCCTTCCAAGCAGAGGAAACAGCAGGTATAAAGGCCCTGAGGCAGAATCCCACCTAAAGTATACTAGGAAGAACAGGGTGGTGATTAGAGTAGAATGCGATGACATCAAAAAAGCCATTTTAAGGACTTTGGCTCTTACTCTTTCTGAGATAGAAAACCACTGGAAGGTTTTGTGAAAGAGAAATGTATAGCATTTTAATAATATCTGTCTGGCTAGCGTGTTCAAAATAGAATGAAGTGGCCAAGGGTGGAAGGAAGGGGACAGGTTAGGAGGCCCTTGAAGTAATCCGGGATTTGGATGATGGCAGCTTTGGATCAAGGCAGGGGCAGTGGAGGTGTGCGATGTGCTTGTATCGTCAAGTGTTTTGAAGCAGAGCCAACAGGATTTGCTAGGAGATTTATTTGGGCTGTGAATGAGATCCAAGTCAGTCATGACTCTAAGGCACTGGTTCTCAACAGGGGATGATGTTGTGGTGACGTCTGGAGACAAACCGGGTTGTCACAATGGGGGAGGGTGGTATGTGTACCTACTAGATGCAGACAGATGCTGCTTGACCTGTGGCGCACAGGACAGCTGGCTCCAACAAAAGATTGCTGGGCCCCAAATGTCAACCGTGCTGAGAAGTTTCGCACTAATGTTGAGAAACTGGACTAAGGTTTTTGGCCTAAGCAACTGGAAAGATGGAGTTGCCAGTAACAGAATGAGGAGGCTGCTAGTGGAGTAGTTTGGGAAGGTGAAATCAGGAATTCTGTCTCTTTCAGGTACCTATTAGATTTTCAAGAGACCAATTTCACATATTACACTGCTATAAAGTAAAAACAAGATTATAGTTTATCCATTTTAAAATTATATGTAAATGGTTCCTTTAGAAATTAAATCCCTATGGCATAGAAATAGTGCCTCCAACTCTGCTCATGTCTTCAATAAGGCTGAACACAGGTTCCAGTATCTCAGATATAGAAGACAAGCATGAATGGCTGTATTACTTTTCTCCCTACTGTTTCTAGTACACTGTTTGAAATAATATAATTCTAATCTTAGAAAATCCTGCATTTTCATGTTGATAAACACATTTTATCACTAAAGGATAAAAGTTATAATTAATGTTTTTTTCCTAGTATATTATAGTTCTATCCTTTGACCCAGTCCGATTTTTATGAAGGGGAAATTTTCATGCTAGAAAGACTGGAAAATGAGAGAGTATGTGAAAGAAGACCCTCCCCGCTTACATGCTTTCTCTATTTTGGATCCAGGGCTAATACCACACATTTCTCCAAGCAGCATTTCTGATAGCTCAGAAGATATCTTTTTGAGGCCATCCCTAAAAATAATTGGTTTCTTTTCACCTATTAGTCCTTTAAAATAGCTTCCTTTTCCCTTGAAACCCAGAATGCTTGCAGCTGAACAAGCAGCTACAAGGACAGTATGACTCGTTGCTAGGGGAAGTTGGCCTTATTACTTGTCAGCCAAGCTTGGTAGGTTATGTGGAAAAAATGGAATGTGCTTAACCTAAGATTTGAAAGTCTTTCAACTTTGCAGTTGAATGCCTAAAATTGAATTTCTTAATTAACTTCTAAGTTGTGACTGTCCCTCTCATTCTCTCCCTACATGCATTCCTTTCTCCAGGGGAAGAAGCTAATCAGTAAATACCTTAGACCTGCCCACCAGCCATGAACTAAGGAAAATGTTGATGCTAGTGATTTAATTCAGTCTCACACTTTAGTTAACACTGCTCAATGTTTCCCACTTTTTGTTTCCAAATGTCAAATTTTCTCTTGAAATACTGTGTTAAATTAGCTTTAAAACACATCTCTCATGTAAACATAACAAAATAGCCAGAATGATGAATTAACAGCTACTGGTTTCAATAACCCAGATGTCTAGGGCTGCAAGTAGTGAAATGGTGAGACTCGGCTAATTAATTTAAAAGAAAGTCTGTACATGGGGATTTTTTAGAAAGCTTTTGGTAGACAGAATCCTCTGTGTTATTTTTAGAGTTTCAGTTTCTAGTCCATTTGGTATTTTGAGAGTTTCGGTTCGTCTTCACTCATACCACTTTTATTAAGACTTCAGAAATAGAAACAGTTATAGACAAATGCTGTGTTGCCTGTGGCTTCTATTTTCTTATTTATTATTAAGATAGCTCAGATAACTCAGACACTTGATCAGAAACATTATAAAAATGATTGATGTGTGTTACAAACCTTGAAAAGCCAGTAGGAACATGCACCAATTTTGCTTTAAACATGTTTTATAATAAAATTGTTGTATGGGCACATCTTTTTGAAATTGAATATAGTGAATAGATAATATCAAAAATATAAAATACAGATTGTGACTAGTTAATAATAAGCAAAGAAATAGTACAGTTAACTAAAATTCAGTAGTTGGGGACTGAATCTTTCTAAAGATCTGAGGAAAGAGCAGGGCAACCCAATTTCTAGGCTCTTCTGGTTTAGCTTTTTCTCCAGTGGTTAAGAGAAAATAGTCCACGACTTGAATTAATCTACTACAGCTTGCTTATTAAGTCATCCCACAGTTCTCCTTTGTTTTGTTTCTTTAGTCTTGCAAATTTTCAGAAACTTCAGGGTACATGAAAGTTTGATTTAATTTATTAAATATACAGGTTCTGCCTAATTTGCCATTTATTTTCTATTCTTCCCTTAGCATCCATTAATTATCTTACTGAATTCTATATCAGTAAGCTAATTGTGTGTTTCTGTATCCAGTGTCCTAAAGAATCCAATTACCAAAAAAGCAGATAAAAATCTGCTAGAAAGACAGAAAAGAGTTTCTTACCTGTTGGCTTGCTGTCTGATTCTCTTGAGGTTTCCAACAATTGTTTAACCTCTTTTTTTCTCATGTGTGTCTAGAAAAAAAGAAAAAGAAATGCACTTATATTGAAGTTAAAGAGTTTGGAAACCATAAATATTATCTGTGGTAAGGGTGAATAAATAAACAACTGCAGAGGAGGAAGAAGTTAAGGTGGCAGAGGAGTAGGCGACCCTGATTTCGTCTGGTCCCTGAAATTAAGCTAGATAGTTATCAAACCATTCTGAGCACTTGCAAAGTCAATCAGAGATCTGAGAAAATAAGCGCTGCAGTTCTCCAAATAGAAAAGCGACCACTTTTTAGAAGGTAGAATGTATATTGGAAGATATGGCAGAGGGGAGGGAACTTGCTTAAGGAGGCTACTGCAAAAGATTATAAGCAGTGGAGTGTAAATTAGATTTTAAAAGTCTGCTATGGGGGGAGGTCCTCGGCTCAGGTGGCAAAGTGGGGTGGAATCCCATGTGGGACAGCACAGTCTCAGGATCCCCGGGGTCACAAGAAGAATGGGGATGCCTGAGTGCAGGAGAGTTCCCAGGCATTGGAATGGGGAAGCTGGCTGAAAACGGCAATTCTAAGTGCTATCTTTCTGCTCGTTGTTGCCATAAACTGCAAACTGCTGCACGGTCACACATCCACTCTCCAGGTTGGGGCCCAGCAAAAGGCAGAAGCAAGGTAGGAACCCCCTTTTCCCCCCAGGAGGAACAGCTTGGGTCCATGCTGCAGATAAAGTTTGGAGACTCAAAACTGGGTCATGTGCCTGAGATTAAAATGCTCAGTCACAGGCTCGGTAAACACAGAGTTCAGATGGAAACCAGGGAGATTAACTGCTTTTCTCTGGGGGCTCACAGAAGAGTGGGGATTGCAAACTTTCAGCTCTGGGGCTAGAGATCCAGGTGCCACCATTTTGTATTGTAATAATAGATGAAGAAGGACACTGTCTCATAACAAAAGGGATCTATCCAACAAGAAGATCTAACAATTGTAAATATTTATGCCCCTAACTTGGGAGCAGCCAAATATATATAAATCACTTAATAACTAAATTAAAGAAACACATTGATAATAATACCATAATAGTAGGGGACTTTAACACCCCCCTCACACCAATGGACAAATCATCTAAAGAGGAGATCAGTAAGAATAAAGGGCTTTCAATGACATCCTGGACTAGATGAACTTGACAGATATATTCAGAGCATTCCATCCTAAAGCAACAGAATACAAACTCTTCTTAAATTCACATGGAACATTTTCCCCAGTAGATCACATGCTGGGTCACAAATCAGGTCTCAATTGGTACCAAAAGACTGAGATTATACCATGCATATTTTCAGACCACAGGGCTTTAAAATGAACTCAATCACAAGAGAAAATTTGGAAGGAATACAAATACATGGAGGCTAAAGAGCATCCAACTAAAGAATGAATGAGTCTACCAGGAAATTAAAGAAGAATTGAAAAAAAAATGGAAACAAATGAAAATGTAAACACAACAGTTCAGAACCACTGGGATGCAGCAAAGGCTGTCCTAAAGAGGGACGTATATAGCAATACAAACCTTTCTCAAGAAACAAGAAAGGTCTCAAATATACAAACTAACCGTATACCTAAAGGAGTTTGATAAAGCAAATAAATTCTAAATCCAGCAAGAGAAGAGAAATTAAATAAAGATTAGAGCAGACATCAATGAAATAGAAATCACAAAACAGTAGACCAAATCAACAAAACTAGGAGCTGCTTCTTTTGAAAGAATTAATAAGATCAATAAACCCCTAGCTGGGGGTTTTATCAAAAAGAGAGAAGGAAGGATCCAAATAAATAAAATCATGAATTAAAGAGGAAAGATCACAATGAACACTGAAGAAATACAAACACTTATAAGGGAATATTATGAGCAAATATATACCAACAAATTAGGGAATCTGAAAGAAATGGATGCATTCCTAGAAACATATACTACCAACACTGAAACAGGAAGAAATAGAAAACCTGAACAGACTCTTAACCAGCAAAGTAATTGAAACAGTAATCAAAAATCTCCCAACAAACAAGTCCTGCACCAGTGGCCTTCCAGTGGAATTCTAACAAGCATTTAAAGAAGAATTAATACCTAGTATTCTGAAGCTGTTTCAAAAAATAGAAACGGAAGGAAAACTTCTAAACTCATCCTATGTGACCAACATTACCTTGATCCCAAAATCAGACAAAGATTCCACCAAAAAGAATTGCAGACCAATATCCTTGATGAACATGAATGCCAAAATTGTCACCAAGATATTAGCTTATCTGATCCTACCGTACATTAAAAAGATTATTCATCATGACCAAGTGGGATTTATTCATGGGCTGCAGGGTTGGTTCAACATCTGTAATGGATTGATGCAATACACCACATTAATAAAAGAAAGGACAAGAACCATATGATCCTCTCAATAGATGCAGAAAAAGCATTTGACAAAGTAAAGCATCCTTTCTTGAAAAAAACTCTCTGCATATAGGGATAGAGGGAACATACTTCAATATCATAAAAGCCATATATGTAAAACCCACAATGAATACCATCCTCAACAGGGAAAACCTGAGAGTTTATCCCTTGAAGTCAGGAAGATGACAGGGGTGTCCACTTTCACCACTCTTGTTCAATATAGTACTGGATGTCCTAGCCTCAGCAGTCATACAGCAAAAAGAAATAAAGGGCATCCAGATATGCAAAGAAGAAGTCAAACTCTCACTTTTTACAGATGACGTGAAACTTTATGTGGAAAACCCAAAAGCTCCCACTCAAAATTTGCTAGAACTCATACAGGAATTTAGCAAAGTGGCAGGATATAAAATCAAGGCATAGAATTCAGTTGCATTTCTATACACTAACAATGAGGCTGAAGAAAGAGAAAGCAAGGAATTAATCCCACTAACAATTACACCAAAAGTCATAAGACACCTAGGAATAAATGTAACCAAAGAAGTTAAGAACCTGTACTCCAAAAACTATAGAACATTTATGAAAGAAATTGAGAAATGGAAAAATGTCACATGATCATGAATTTGAAGAACAAATATTGTTAAAGTGTCTATGCTTCCCAAAGCAATCTACACACTCAATGCATCCCTAGCAAAATACTATCAACATTTTTCACAGAGCTAGAACAAACAATTGTAAAATTTGTATGGGACCAGAAAAGACCCTGGATAGCCAAAAGAGTGTTGAAAAAGAAAACCAGAGCTGGAGGTATCACAATTCTGGACTTCAAGCTATATTACAAAGCTGTAATCATCAAGACAGTATGAGAGTGGCACAAAAACAGACACATAGATCAGTAGAACAGAGCAGAGAACTTGGTTCAACTCTATGGTTAACTAATCTTCAACAAAGCAGGACAGAATATCCAATGGATAAAAAACAGTCTCTTCAACAAATGGTTCTGAGAAAACTGGACATCCACATGTAGAAGAATGAAACTGGACCATTTCTTACACCATATACAAAAATAGGCTCAAAATGGATGAAACATGTAAATGTGAGATAAGAAACCATCAAAATCTTAGAGGAGAACACAGGCAACAACCTCTTTGACCTCAGGCACAGCAACTACTCACTAGGCAACTACTCACCAAAGGCAAGGGAAACAAAAGCAAAAGTATTGGGACTTCATCAAGATAAAAAAGCTTCTGCATAGCAAAGGAAACCATCAACAAAACTAAAAGACTACCTATGGAATGGGAGAAAATATTTGCAAATGTCTTATCAGATGAAGGGCTAGTATCCAAAACCTATAAACAACTTATCAAACTCAACACCTGAAAAACAAAAAATCCAGTCAAGAAATGGGCAGAAGATATGAACAGACATTTCTCCAAATGACATACAGATGGCCAACAGACACATGAAAAGATGCTCACCATCATTTGGCATCAGGGAAATACAAATCAAAACCACAATGAGGGGCGCCTGGGTGGCTCAGTGGGTTAAAGCCGCTGCCTTCGGCTCAGGTCATGATCCCAGGGTCCTGGGATCGAGGCNTGACATACAGATGGCCAACAGACACATGAAAAGATGCTCACCATCATTTGGCATCAGGGAAATACAAATCAAAACCACAATGAGATACTACCTCACACCAGTCAGAATGGCTCAAATGAACAACTCAGGAAACAACAGGTATTGGTGAAGATGTAGAGAAAGGGGAAACCCTCCTACACTGTTGATGGGAATGCAAGCTGGGTGCAGTCACTCTGGAAAACAGTATAGAGGTTCCCCAAAAAGTTGAAAATAGGGCTACCCTGTGACCCAGCATTTGCACTACCAGGTGTTTATCCAAAGGATACAAACATGGTGATTCTAAGGGGCACCTGCACACCAACGTTTATAGCAGCAGTGTCCACAATAGCCCAGATGTCCATCGACAGATGAATGGATAAAGAAGATGTGGTGTATATATATACATGAAATATTAGCCATCAAAAAGAATGAAATCTTGCCATTTGTAGCACCATGGGGGGAACTAGAGGGTATTATGCTAAGCAAAATAAGTCAATCAGAGAAAGACAAATACCATATGATTGCACTCATATGTGGAATTTATAAAAACAAATGCACATATGGGGAAGGGAAGGAAAAATAAAATCATATGAAATAGAGAGGGAGATAAACCATAAGAGACTCTTAACTGTAGGAAACAAAATGAAAGTTGCTGGAAGGAAGTGGGTAGAGGGATGGGGTAATTGGGTGATGGGCATTAAGGGGGCACATGATATAAGGAATACTAGGTATGATATGCAACTGATGAATCACTAAATTCTACCTCTGAAACTAATAATATACTATATGTTAATTAAATCAAATTTAAGTTAAAATAAATAAATGCAAAGCTTTTCTTAAGTGGTTGAGTAACATACATCCTTGAGTTCTTTTAAAAATGAAAAAATATATATATATATATATGGGGCACCTGGGTGGCTCAGTGAGTTAAGCACCTGACTTCTGATTTCAACTCAGGTCATGATCTTAGGGTCATGAGACTGAGCCCAACAGGCTCTGCACTAAGCAGGCTTTCACAGAGCCTGCTTAGCATTCTCTCTCTTCCTCTTTCCCTTCCCTCACCCTCTGTGTACACTCTCTCTCTCTCAAAAAAAAAAAAAAAAAAAAAAAAAAAAGAAAAAGAAAAAAGAAAAAGAAAAAAATTACACATCTCGAGGCTTATTTAAATGCTAGTTGGGACAATCTCTTCAGTTTTATGGAACTCCTTAACACCCTGATAGTAAAAAAAAACAGGAGTCAGAATATAATAAATTTCTTATTAAAGTACAATTGACTCATTCCTCCTCCGTGTTTTAGCTAATTTACCCCAATCTTTTGTTCGTAGACTTTCACTAGAATTGTAATTTGTGATTTTCTCTATCATCATATCAAAGACCATTAAAACAAAACAGAACATGGTATGCAGTTTTACTTCTCTCAATCATTCACTCATTCTATTCTGCAACTAGTGGCTGAGAGCTTACTATGTTGTGGGCAGTGAGCTAGCTACAGGAACTAAGAAATAAAATATTCTACCCACAAGGAGCTGATGGGGAAAATGAAATAGAGCAGGGAAGTTGACAGACAATTATGGTGCCTTTTCCAAAGGCTGTATAAATACAGGCAAGTACAGGTTACTATAGTAGCACATAGAAGGGGCTAACGGCATCTTCCCAGAAGAAATAACTTCTAATTGGAGATCAAAAGGTGAATTGGCGTGACTGTCCTTGCAAAGAGGGAAGAGGTGACTGTCCTTGCAAAGAGCCTGGGATTTTGAAAATCTTTCTTTGTCTGAGCTTGAGGGGGGAAGCCTCAGGAAACAAAGCTGTGGGTGTAGGAAGTTGGTCTTTAATGATGGGTATAGGGAAAAAATCCATGTCAGAGTTGGAACTTCATTCAGAGAAAATGGGTTTAAGCATTTAAGCTGTAAACTAAAACGTTGGAATAGGCCTGTCAGAAGGATTACTCAGGCTCTAGTTTGGGAGGAAAAAAGGAGAGGGAAGACCAAAGTGAAGTCTGGTGAAGTAATCAAGGAGAAAGCAGTGGGTGATGGGAACTAAGGACTGAACCAATGCTGAAAGTGGATAGACTTAAATGTTACATGTAATGGTAGAATTTCTAACATTCCCATGTATATTCTGCCTCTCTTAAGACTATTTTAGCTGCCATTTTATCACTAAGTGACAGGATTTACTCTGGAATGCTTGGTGGTCACAGCTTTTGTCTCAGTGACCTAATCATGGTTGGGTACACCGAATCCAAGAACATCAAGCCTTCAAAATCTACCTGTTATTCTGTCTCCCTGGGCAAAAAGGCCTCAGAATTCAATGTTCGTTTCCAACGTAGGTTATCTAGAAAGACAACATGATTTTATCTAATTGAGGAAGTCTGGCCCTAATGTGAAGTTTCACTGCCCTGTAAGCCTGATTTGGGTTTCAGGGGATGCTGTCAACCTATCACAGTAACACGTCTCACTAAAAATTCATAGCCCACGTTATTCGGAGAATGTGGGATGACTGCAGGTAAACGGACCTATCTTGATGACACTTTACATTTTGCTAGACATCACATGAGAACAGGAAGTTGAAAAGAGAAGTACAGAGACGGTGTTGGCAGGAGGAGTCGCTGTTAACAAAAAAGACTACCAAAATGCAAAACTACAAGACTTGTAGAAGAAAACAGGAGATCTTGTCAACTTGGATAAGGCAAAGATCTTTTTAGAGAGGATGCAAAGAGTACAAAAGATAAAATATTTAAAAGTGGATTTCATGAAAATTAAAAACCTTTGCTCCTTGAACATCGTCGTTAAGAAAACAAGTCAAACCATAAACTGGGACAAAATATTGGCAGGAAATATACCTGATAAATGGTTCTGTATCCAAAATATATGAGGAACTTTTACAACTTTTACAACTTGATAAGACAACTCAATAATGAACAAAAAGACCACCAATAAAAAATATATATGTATGTATAATGTTTGTGTATTCATACTGTATGTAAGATATACATGAATCCATGTGCGTGTATGTAATCTACTTGACATAAATTGTTAGAACTGCAACTTGCCCTTGGTGTTTGAAATTGTGAAATTTTAAATTTTATGTTAACCTATTCAAATAAAAACACTGCAAGTCACCAACACTGCAAAATTTCAAATATATAATCTGGATAAAAAGATAAAAATGGTAGCCTGCATTGGCCCTAAACTTTAAAACATATATTACACAAGTTTTTCTGTGTAATACATGAGAAATTTTAAGCTAATCATATATTTTAGTGGGCTGAACTGTCCGTAGGAGATAATGAAAGAAAAATATTTTAACACATCTACTTCTGCACATGAGAATATTATAATGAAGAGCACAATCAAATATGTGGATATTTTCAGTAATTCAGGAAAAATAAATTCAATATGTTGGTGAACTAGCTTCTCCAACTATATAGGAAAATATGTCAACACCCTTTACTGGGGCCTCAGGACAGATCCCCAGAACACTGACTCTTGGACAGCGGTCAGGAAAAGTAGAAGGAGAAGAGAACGGATGTGAAGCCGTGGGAAGTAATTTTGGTCAGGGTTGGGTTGAGGTGACTGCAAACTCTGATTCTGTCCCAAGAATGGTTTCTCCTACTTGAATATTCTGTAACTCAGCCACTTTTTTATCCAATAAGCTTCTCAGTTTGTTTGGCTGTATCAAGCAGCTGAATACAGACCATAGTGTTGAGTGGTTCCAGCAGAGAGAGGGGAGAAGATTGGGGAAAATTCTCTGAGGATGCCTTCTTAGTATCCTCCCAACCTTAGAGGAGACAGAGTGATTCTATTTGACATTTACTTGACATAAGTTGTTAGAATTGCAGCTTGCCCATGGTGTTTGGAATCGTGAAATCTTAATAAATGCTATGGTAGCCAATTCAAATAAAACCACTCCCAAATTACCAACATTGCAAACAAAGGAGAAAGCAGTAGGGAAATACTAAATTAATATCTTCTTAGTCTCTTACATAATTTACATTCTGAACCCAACCAACTAAGTAGATGAGAACTTGAACCCACTTTCTTCTTTCCTCCACCCCATGTCTCCTTTCTTGGGTAATGGTGTCACCAAAGAGAATTTTAGGTCACCAATTTCTAGTGATTGAATTCCCATTATTTCTCTTAAGCCCACTTACCTTGCTTCTTGCCATGTCTTCGGGACTTCATTCATTCTTGCCTGAAATTCTGCATTGCCTCTGAAACCACTTCTTGCCTAGTATCTCTCTTATCACTTGCAAAATTTCCTTTACACTCCTCACAAAGGGACCTACCAACACTCAAGCTCATTATGGCCTTCCCACACTCACAGTTTTTCGTAGGTCCTAGGAGCCTAAAGCAGAGACAGGCAACATGATCTGTAGATGTTTAAGAAAATCTAAATAAAAGGCTTCATCCTAAACCAACAAAATTGGAATCTCTTGAGATCAGGCGCCAGTGAGTGTTTGAAAAAATGATCTCTAGGTCATACACAGTTAAGAACAACTGTTTTACAAGATAAACTCTAAATTATTTTGTATGGCATACAGAGAGCCCTTCCTTATTTCCCCCGTCTTAGACATTCTTGGATGACACCTTATATTTTGCTTCATCAATTCTGAACTCCTTTTTGTTTAGGGAACACATTTGTCTTTTATGCCTCAGTGCCTTTGCACTTGATGTTACTTTTGACCTGAATGCCTTTTCCATGAACCATCCTACCTATCTTTCTAGATTTGGTTTCTCTAAGTCTTTCTGCCCTTCTCAGAAAAAACTACATGATCTGTTTTCTGTATTCCTACTGTACTTTGTCCACTGGTCAATTACAAAAATTACTATATTATATTTGCTTGCCTCTCCTAAGAAATAAAAAACTATACTCAAATTTCCATATTGTAATAACTTGGCTCCAGGTAGGCAGTGAAATAAATATTTGTCAATCAACATACAAATAAACTAATGAATGTGTAAGTGAATAGAAGTGATTCAACAGAGCTTGTGGATGAGGAAACTGGGAGCTATAAATAAACAGAGGCTTTTGCTGTATCCTTTTATGTTGGAGCTCTGAGTGCAAGGCATCTATTTCCGTTAAGAGGGCACTTCTTTTTCTTCTGAAGTTTTCCAGAACACTTTTTACATGCTGCAGTACAGTTGACCCTTGAACAACAGGGGTGAGAACCACACAGGTGCACTTATATGTGGATTTTTTCAATAAATACAGAACAGTACTATAAATATATTTTCTTTTATGAGTTTCTTAACAATTTCTTTTCTCTGGTTTACTTTATTGTAAGAATACAAAATGTAACACATAGAACACAAAATACATGTTAGTCGACTTTATGTTATCGGTAAGGCTTCTGGTCAACAGTAGGCTATTAGTAGTTTGGTTTGGGGGAATCAAAAATTATATGCAGATTTTTGACTGCGTGGGGAGCCAGCATCCTGAGCCCTCGTATTGTTCAAGGGTCAACTGTATATTTATGCAGGTGAAAGGGAAATTTTCTGTAGAACTTCTTAGGCTGACTTCTGTGGTTGGAGATGATAGTTGGAAACTAAGATTGTCTGGGTAAAAAAATAAGTACCTGCAGTGCCTCTACTAAAAGGGAGAATGTGCTGCAAATCTACCTCTGAACAAATATGAAAAGTCTCTAGAGAAAGGTCCAAGATACCTCCAAAGACCCAGATTCAGAGATAAATGCTTCTTCCCATTTAAGGAGCAGAGTTACCAACTTTCAACATATTCCATTCTTTTGGGGCCCAAGCTTTGTCATGAAACTTTAACCTATGGAAAAATGAATGAGTTTAATAAGCACACAGCTCAGTTTTCCATTCCTAATGAGGAAGCAGGCTCAGAAAACTTTCTGTCCATCAGGAGCTATTCTGCTGTTATTCTGATGTGTTTTATGTATATAAATAAATCAGAATCCATGTGCATTGAATTTTTATTAAAAATACTTAGCCTAGTGTATAGAGAGAAAGATCACTGGACATAAATATGAGTGGAGCTGGAATGAACTAGTGAGAGGAGATGTTTAATTAAGCCATATTGTGGCAAGATAAGATCTTTTGATTTCTAGCTACAAAACTCTCTTGTTTGTGAATTTCCTTTTAGCTTGTACTTCCTTTTCGTCTAGCTGTCCTTTAAATATGTGCAAATGGTTTCTCAACTGGGACTTTATAACTGGGGCTTCCTAACTTTGTTTTAGTCATAGGATGGTTTATACATTGATTTTGCAATGGAGATACCCAATGGAGAATACCCAAAGACAACTGTATTTGAGTATCCTCCCCACACACCCCAACCACCCCACCCTTTGTTGAAGTTGTAGAGATTGATCTTGGCAGTGAGTTCAGGTAGAATCTTTCCCATCACCAGCTTTATTATTCCTCTGTATCAGCTGGCAAACCTTGGCTATTGAGTCAGCTGACCCATCTGTTATAGCAGTGAGTTTTGGTGCCAAACAAACAATAAAGGCAGACTCCTGGTTCCAATTGGATTCTGGTGATCCAGGAAGAAATGACTGTGTAGATTTCTCCATGGCAAGGAAATATTTGCTGCTGAGTGTTGATTGGAATGAGGGAAAACTTTATTTATTTATTTAAAAACATTTGGAAAGTGCAAATGGAAAATACTGAATTCTAGCATTCAGAGGCTAGTTGCTCCTCTTGGTGTAATTACATATTTCCCCTGCTGGGTATTTATTTTCATTACGTCTGGTAGTTTGATGTTCTGCCACTGTAATGGAGTAATGGCATGCTATCTTTTCTAATACATTGAATTTATGTCATCCTTTCTCTAAGGGCACTTGTAAACATTCATTTGACTTCTTTCTGGACTTTGAAGAGTGTGAGTTTTTCCTTTAGGAAGCTAGTCAGTTGCCATGACATGGTTTTGACAGAACAAGCTGGAGAAAAGGTTTTTCCTTTAATAAGATAAAGATGAGCTTATGCAAGGAGCATGTGCAGTGTGTAGCAGCTCTGTTGCCCTCTACCCTTCCTCTTTTCAAACTGTACCTCCCTTTAGTGGCCTGGGCTCAAAGATTCCCTGCAGCAGACTTGCACATTGCTGTCCTTCTTTGGGACAATTCCCCTTCATAACCATACAGAGAGCCCTTAGAGATTCCTACACACCTATATAGGCAGGTTCCTTTTAGAGGATGAACACTGTTTATTGTATAATTATTAAAATTTGGTACTGTTTCATCTTCATTTTAGAGCTGTATTTTAGTTGCTTTCTATTATTTTGTTTTAATTACTTCATGGTGTGGGAGATGAAACTTCTCTGTGTCCTTCTTCCCACCCCCCCCCCCCCCCCCCCGCTTCTCAGCCAGTGTTTCTCTCTCTGGCCTTCTATTCCATTCTAAGAATGCAATTTTCAGGATGGGTGTGAAAGAGAAAGAAGAAAGAAATCTCCAAGTCAGACAGAGAGAGCTGGAAAAGTGCATAGAGGACATTTTAGTACAACTATTTCACTTTACCAGTGGGGATGTCTGAGCACTCAGAGGCTGGCTTGCCTTGAGTCACTCTGATAATTGATGATGAAACCTGGTCTGGTGCATTTAGTTACTTACAGTCAGTCTTTGACCTTACAACTGCAGGAGCTGTATTTTTAGAATCCCCAAATCTCATATCCTGGTCAGGCAATGCACTTATGTAGAAAAGACTGAGAAAGGTTTATAAAATCATACTTTGTTGGGGGCGCCTGGGTGGCTCAGTCAAGCATATGACTCTTGATTTTGGTTCAGGTCATGATCTCAGGGTCATGGGATTGAGCCCTGCATCGAGCCCTGTGGTGAGTGTGGAGCCTGATTAAGATTCTCTCTCCCCCTCTCTCTCTGCCTCTCCCTCCCTCCCTCACGCTCTCTAAAATAATAATAATAATAATAATAATAATAATAATAATAATAATTTGTTGCATAGCTTATATTTAATGCAAAAAATAATAACATCATAAGAAATCTGCACTGACTGAATATCTGGGATAATTTGCTGCTGTTGTTGTTAATGCCCAGAATCTCATGATGTCTTATCCTTGCCTGGGCTTCAGGTCTACCCAAAAAGTTAATGACATCTGGACTAAAAACCCATTCTACTGATCAAGCCATGGTTCTCAATCTTAAGCATTCATCAGAACTATCTGGAAGGCTGATTTAGTAGGTCTGGTATAAAACCCCAAAACGTGCATTTCTCATACTGTTCCGAGATGCTGTTAGTACTGTGGGACCAATGATCACAATTTTATGAACCACTGCTCTAGCAGAAATAGTAGATTTCATTTATCTAACTGTCAGCCTAATTAAAAGGAATTAATCAGGCAAATGCAATTAGTCTGGCTGAACAGCCCCTTGTAGTATTAAACTCAGACCATTTGTCCTTACTTCTTAAAGAAGATTACATGAATTGCACCACTTTATCATTTATTCCAGAATAATATAAAATTTCTTTGACGGATGTGTGGTTGTAATAATAATATTATATCTTCCTTCATTCTTTACTATACAAATGCATGTGTACCTTACCTAAGTCAGCCTCCCTTGAAGGTTGCCACAGCCAATGTCATTTTGCACATTTTATAGATGAAAATGCTGAGCCTCTAAGACCATGATGGACTTAAAATTGCACAGCTCCTAGGTGAAGAAATGGTAGGGATTAGAACTCAGTTTTTCTGACATCCAAGTCCTACGTTCTTCTGACAGCTTAATAGTGAAAAATCAATGTGCTAATGGCACCTCTCATGGTCATGTAAAATGTGTCCTTATGCATAATATTGGCTATGCAGGATATATGAGGATTAACCTCAGAAACCTTGAAGTAATTAGTCACATTCCAACACTCTTATAACCATCTCTAATTCATCTGAAGGATCTGTCTTGAGGTAGGCTTTTTGTTACTGTTTGCTTGAATTCATAATGGTTGGTGGGACAAAACCAAAACCAAAAATAGCAACACCCAGAAATGCGCATCTCGCCAATTAGAGTTGCATTGGTTACTCACCTGTGCTAAGAGGTCATCCATAACAATTTGTAATCAGAGATAGGGTGAGAAGTCTTCATGGAGGTTATTCTTGAGCATTGCTTTGAAAAAAGATACACGACGTGGCTCACAGTAGAGAAGCGAGCAATTCTGGTGAGGGAAAGAAGGAAAGGAAAGGTTGGTGAGCCTCCTTCGTTGACAGAAGTGAAGACTGAAAAGCTGCATGGAGCAGAAAGATGAGGGCAATTCTATATCAGAGGCGAGTTAAAAAACCAGGATGTACTTGCCTTTGAGATACTCAGCTAGGATAGTAGTGAGTATAATCAGGGGTTCCCTAATGGAAGTGAGGCAGGAGTCCAAATAAGGAATGCAAGTTGTATCACCTCCCTTTCCTGGTCCTCTCTGGGTGTTTTCTGTAGAAGTGTGCTTATAAGAGATTTGGCCTGCATCTTGTAAAGTGACCTTAGCAGGTCAGGATGATCAGAAAGTTGCTGGTAGAATGTTACATTATGTAATGTGTGTGTAACTCTAGACACTGCACTGACAAAAGGATCTGTGAAGTTCTGTGACAGACTGGACTGTGGGGGAACCGTTTCTGGATATTCTTCAAGAGAAAATGTCCTATAATATTTAAAGTTGATGAGACCAACCTTTGCCAAATGACAGATGCTGCCAGTTGAAACTTCCAGCTCCTGGATAAGTGATGGCAGTGAACCTATGGAGTGATCGCAATTGAAGGACTCAATAATGACTCTGAAGTCTGGCCTTTGCTTCACTTGACATGATGTTGAGCTCGAATTGGCTTGTGGCTCACCTCATTTGATAAAGCAAAGCTGCCTCGATGTTTGAACATGCCTCTGATGTTTACACAGTCCTGTCTACCCAGAGTCATCATCATACAGGATGGGTAGAGCCAATGCTATTCACGCATAATTATATTTGCTTTGAAATGCCTATCAGGCTCCCACTCTGAACCTGAGAAACTGCGGTGATATCCTGGATTCAGTCCCCATTTTGTGGCCCTATCTGCCACTGTTAGGTAAAAGCTGCCTGGAAGATCCCAAAATTAAAATGGAGAAGTAATGAAAAGAGTTTCCTAAGTTACAGATAATTGATGATGATTATAAAATTGATGGTAAGTTTTCATTGCATAATTTGATTGATATGGCAGTTATCATAGCAGCCTTGAACAGAATGCTCTTGTGAACAAGATAATTTATCTCACTGAGTCGGTTTCTGCATAAATATTTTAAAATGAGAGGCATAATAAATCTGTCCATGGCGTACACACAGTGGGCTGCCAAACCTGCCACCTGTTTAAGGTTTTAATGAACCGTTTTGCATTCAACAAAAAGCCATATCAAATTAATGTTGACATTTTGCTTTGCTTCTGCCTTTCGTATTCCAGAAACTCTGAGAGATCATTTTGCAAAAATCCTCTAAATGGAGCAACAGTGATCTTTTTATTAGAATTCAATGACAACTGTTAGGCAAGTTCCCCCAGAATTCACATTTATATCTGCAGCCTAACTGGGGCTTGGAGTTTGGGAGTTAGGGACAGAGTTCAGAGAGTCAGAACCCAGTGAAGTGGAAAAAAAGCACCAGACAAGGAGTCTAGAAACCTAAATGTTTGTGTTGGTTCTCTTACTGTTATCTGGTGGCCTTTGGTTCCCTAGGATCAACTGCTCGAACATACAGTGTGCACACTAGGTCCGGAGCTAGGGAGGGCAAAGAGCAGGGTTAGGAGGAAGATCAGATGGTCTAGTGCTGGAGCTGGACAGGCATGCCTCTGTCTCTCTACCAGTCTTGCTGAGGTGGTCAGAGTAATATCTTCTTGTTCCCTAAACATAGTGACCTTTAATTCTGTCAAAAGAAGTAGTTGTTTTGAAGTATAATAATATGTTAAGTAAAGAGTCTTCATATTTCCTATACATTGTCATTACAAGACACTGGTGCCCATGAATCTTGAAAAATGGCGGCACAGGGGCACCTGGGTGACTCAGTCGGTTAAGAGTCTGCCTTTGGCTCAGGTTGTGATCCCAGGGTCCTGGAATCGAGTCCTGCATAGGCTCCCTGCTCTTCGGGGAGCCTGCTTCTTCCTCTGCTACTTTCCCTGCTTGTGTTCCCTCTCTTGCTGTCTCTCTGTCAAATAAAAATCTCTTAAAAAAAAAAAAAGGAAGGATGGGAGGGAGGGAAGGAGAGAGGGAGGGAGGAAGGAAGGGAGGGAGGGAGGAAGGAAGGGAGGGAGGAAGGAAGATGGCGTGCATAAAAGAAGCTCATGGAGCTTCTGCCTCCTTGAGGGTGGAAAGGGAGGCTTCAGCCTCATTGGGTGGAAGTCCTTTTACTGGGGCAGAGCAGAGCACTGTTGGGGCAAAATGGTGCTTTTGTGCCGGCTTTTTACAACAATCGGCTTTGTGCCTGAGCAGCATCAATATCCTCAAATCAAGAAGCTTGGATTAAATAAAGGTCATTAGCAAAAGACACACGTGCAGGTCATTGCTTTGCCTTCTGCTCCAGTCTTTTCTCTTCATCCCCCTCACAACACCTTAATGAGATTTTAATCCTCCGTTTTTATGTTAGCATGATTATACACAGAGATTTATCTTGTACTCCTGACCTTGGCAGACAGTCCACACTTCATATGCATATTCGAGGGGTGGAGGGGATTCAATTTGGTCACCCACCCTAGTTAGGGACACAGCCTATACCTCCCTGCCCTCCCTGAGGGTGACAGACAGAGAACAATGAACTTAATTAGTTTATTTCACATTCAGTATATATTTTCCAGCTAGCCCTTGGACCTGGAAGCCCACTAAGGATGTATTTATTCCTTCCGTGGCTGCTACCACTGCTGCTATTGATGGAGAAGTGAGTTTTTAAGCATAAACTGTTGTGAGTCCTCTGATTATACTTCACCAGTAAAATCCCATTCATGTTTTCATTTCTTTTAAGAGTGACCCCTCAAGTATTATGCTGAGCGAAATAAGTCAATC
>LNAC01000361.1:1524024-1633895 GCA_002007465.1 Ailurus styani
AAAATAATGAAACAAGATGGGATGGGGAAGGACACAAACCATAAGAGACTCCTAATCTCACAAAACAAACTGAGGGTTACTGGGGGGTGGGAGGGTAGGGATAGGGTGGATGGGTTATGGACATTGGGGAGGGTTTGTGCTTTGGTGAGTGCTGTGAAAGATGTAAGCCTGATGATTCACAGACATGTACCCCTTGGGCAAAGAATAAAAATAAAATTAAAAAAAAAAAAGAGTGACCCCTCAAAAGGAGTACAGTCCAGGTTCACTGGCAACAAGTGAGGCCCTGGGCACACAGAGTCTGTTTAAGTCAGTGATGTACTTTTTATCTTATGTCCGGAAAACAAACATGAGCCAACCACATATTGGTGCTATGTGTATTTTTCAGTTTTGTGGGCTATCTTTTACTAAGTTATTTTAAAAAGGTTATTTTCATGTGAACACCAATATCAAAGCTCAACATAATCAGCCAGAGATCTTGGGACCAGTGCCCAAATTTGTTTTTATTTATAATAATTTCAAAAAGAGTTTTAAAATTATATGTAATAAAAGACACAGAGAAAGCATTAAAACAAAAGCCAATTAATAAAGGCAGTCAGAGAAGTATAACTAATACCAAAAGTTTAGACCTATCTCTGTAATTCTAGATACTCAGGGTTGAAAAGAACTGGAAAGTTAGGCTGTATCAATTTCTCAGAAGACAAACTCAGAAGAAAATTAAATGTAACTATATTTTTACCCAATTAATTTTATATATCAGTCTGAATTCCAAATTCTTTTTTTTTAAGATTTTATTTATTTGACAGAGCTAAATTACAAGTAGGCAGAGAGGCAGGCAGAGAGAGAGAGGAGGAAGCAGGCTCCCTGCTGAGCAGAGACAGCCCAATGCGGGGCTCAGTCCCAGGACCTTGAGATCATGACCTGAGCCAAAGGCAGAGGCTTTAACCCACTGAGCCACCNGCTCCGTCCCAGGACCTTGAGATCATGACCTGAGCCAAAGGCAGAGGCTTTAACCCACTGAGCCACCCAGGCACCCCTGAATTCCAAATTCTTATTCTGACTGATCTTTGAAACATGATTCACACAATTCTGAGTCATTTTCAGATTTACAGTCAGTTGAGAGAGGAGTTCTTCTTTCCCTCCTTGTCCCCAGAATGTGTACCACAGTCTAGGGAGCACACGGCGTGACACCATCTGGAGACGTATCCAGACCCTGATGGTGTCCACTACAATGGAGATTAGTTCTTCACAGAAATTGCCTCTGTACACTTATATCTGTTAAGACACTGTCCTGGGTCTTACTGGTCTCTGGCCCTCAGTTCACAGATTTTCCATCTTCTTCACCCACATATCAAATGCTGTCCATTCTCACCTAACTCCTGTACCTCCTTACGAGACATATGAATATTTAACTGTTCCTCCATATCCTCCCTGAGGTCACATTCTCAACAGATATGCACCATACTGGAATGGCATGAGAAACCCTACCACTTGTTTTCCAGAAAAAGTAACCTTGAGCCTAAGCACAAGGATGTCCGAACACAGGGTTCTTTTTTTTTTTTTTTAATATTTTATTTATTTATTTGCTAGAGAGAGAGTGTGTGGGAAGAAAGAGAGAGAGAGAGATAATGTGAGCAGGGGGAGGGGCAAAGGGAGGGGCAGAGGGAGGAGCAGACTCCCCATTGAGCAGGGAGCCCCATGTGGGGCTCAGTCCCAGGACCCTGGGATCATAACCTGAGCTGAAGGCAGACGCTTAACCAACTGAGCCACCCAGGCACCTAGAACACAGGGTTCTTTCTCTGAGAGTCTTATTGGTGTCTGCCCCTCTTGCTTCTCCTTCAATTCTTTCCCATTAAAGGTCCCAGTTTATATTCTTTTTTAAAAGTGTAGTTGAAAGTGGAAATAAGGAGCAGATAAGAGGAAATCTCTTGGTTTTTGCCTAATTAAAACTTCTGTCATATTTTTAGTCTAAGGCTTTTGTGCTTTGCTACTTACTTGAAGTTTTTCCTTTCTGACTCTACTCCCCTCCAAGGAGATGAAAATGTTCTTCCAGGGACCCAAATGTAGCATGGTCATAAGCCAGTGAGGAAGTTTAGGAAAAGTGCATCGATAATATCTATATCATCCAGGCGCAATTATCTCCAATGCTATAAATCTGGTTAACATGAATATTACCCAGACTCTCTGGACTGATTAAACAGGCCCATTGATGAGAAACAACTGAAATCCAATAGTTTTCCTTTCTGCCCTTGAACAACTCATTTTATTTTATTTTTAAATGATTTTATTTATTTATTTTAGAAAGAGAGTATGTAAGCTGGGGGAGGGGTAGAAAGGGAGAAGGAGAGAATCTCTAGCAGACTCCTTGCTCATCCCAGAGCCCAACATGAGGCTCGATCCCATGACTATGAGATCATGACCTGAGCTGATCAGGAATGGCACTGAGCCACCCAGGTGCCCCAACTCTCATTTCAAAAAAATCTTTTATTACCTAAAAATATCTTCCTATGGCTGTTCCTATTCTTCCTCCATGCCTATCTATAGCCCAATGTCTAATTAGCTGAAACTGAAAGGCAGTCAGGAGGGTTGTTAAAAAGCTATGCCTTCCGCCCAATGCATAATCCATCTTTCATTAAATGCCATAATGCCAAGGTAAACTACAGATTTGGAAAGACATTGCTAAGTTGAAACCAATTAATGCTGAGAGCCAAAACATATCAGAGACGCTTTATATTATCCTGTCATTCAAAGTTTGATGGTATGAGACTGTGAGCTCATGGGGATGAGGTCTATGTCTTCTTCATCCCAATGCAGGGTGCCCCACTTCTAGTATGTACTCACAGGGTATTTGAAATTTGTGAGGCGAGTGCTGTGTTTTCATGTTTCAGGGTGAATTGCGATTCAGAGGGGTTAAATGAGTAACCCAGAGTTACATGGGTAACATGTGGCAGAGGTGAAGTGAAAATTGAAGTATTCTGAAAGTCAAGCCCACGTGCATTCTTAGTCTCCATTTGTATGGAGAATAATTATTCTCCATTTGTATGGAGGGCTATGACTACATATGTCATGAGTTAGGACTTACATTTTGGGTTTCATGAGCTCAGCAGTCCCCTCTAACAAGAATGAGGATATTTCAGTGATGAGCCTTCCTCTTGATATTTTCCTGATAGTTTCCTAAAAACAAAGCGGCAAACACTATAGGGAGGACTTTGAGAGCACATCTTCTTTAAGGGATCACTCTGGCATCCAGGAGTGGGTTTTGCATGGATACACCAGCGCTTTTATAGAAAAATTACCACAGAATTTTCTTTAAATACAATGGGACAGCCTTCAAATATGTAGGAAAAACTCCTAGGATAATTTTAAGATTCGAAACTAAAATGCTATCCTAAGTCTTCCCAAATCTTGCTTTCTGAGAAAGTCTAAGCCCATTTTCTAAAAAGATGAGACAATGAGATTAAATAAGAATGTGTGTATTGTGCTACGCGAAGCCATTCAGCCCAGCTGACTCCAGCATGAGCAACTTGACAATCCTATGACTCAAGTCTAATTTGAGGTCCCCAGTGAACAGAGATTTCTGGTTTTGTTTCACATGCCAGCAGTTTTTCTCCTTGTTCCTTCCTCCAAGAAACACCACAGACCTAACCACATAATGAACAGCATTTGATACAATTAAACATGATGTAAGTTCAAGAAAGCCTTTGCTAACTCATATGACATTCATCAATCCGCTCCCCTCCCAAGGGCTACATCCTGTTTGGAACATCGGAGCCAGTTGTGGCTGGTCAGTGGAGATAGCAGCTGCATTGAGCTCTCTGAATGCATCTGGAAATCACAAGCTTACCCCAGAGAGTGCCCAATTTTTCTAGGAAAGACGCCAAAGAACTTATATGTATGAAGCTTAAATGCAATGATTTGGAAAGATCTGTGTGCTCAGATTTCCTTTGCAAAATAACAACAGGTTAACAGTCCTTACATGATCTTCATGGGAGAAATTGAATGGTTCAAGTTAGGGAGAAGCTGTAGGTCAGCCTTGTTAATATGTGTCTTACATTCATGCCTTTATTTACCTG
The DNA here is from genome assembly GCA_002007465.1 of Ailurus styani. Classification (NCBI taxonomy): domain Eukaryota; kingdom Metazoa; phylum Chordata; class Mammalia; order Carnivora; family Ailuridae; genus Ailurus; species Ailurus styani. The sequence goes on from LNAC01000361.1 coordinate 1,528,095, forward strand.
GAAATGATATTTTCAATTCAATAACAAAATGCTTTTTTATAGAAAGGTAGGGAAAAATAAAGACTAAAGCTAACATTTATTGTGTACTTACTATGCATTGGGTGCCCTTCAGAATGATTTTTATGGAATATATATTATAATCCTTAAAGCACTCCTAGAATGTAGGTACTACTATTATCCTTATTTTTTAGATGGAGAAACTGGGGCAGAGTTAAGGGACTTGCCCAAGGTCAAGAAATAGTATAGAGCCCAATTCAAATCAGTCTGTCTGACTCAGGTCTGAGCTCTTAACCCCCATGTTACACTCTGCTCTAAATAGCATCTATTCCAGGAAGGATTTATCAAGCTGAGATGGACAGTGACCTTTAAGTACCAGTACCAGTGGTCCCCTGCCACTGCATTAAAAACAGAAGTGTACACAAATGTAACTTAGCCACAGATAGACAAGTATTCCTGATTACTTATATTGTGTGACCTCACAGTTATCCCAACACAGTGCTTTAATTTGAAAATAGTATGCTGGTGTGTCTTCGAGGCTTGGTCTTGATCTCAACTTAGATCTTGATCTTAGGGTCATGAGTTTAAGCCCCATATGTGGCTCCACATTGGACTCCACATTGGGCATGAAGCCTGCTTAAAAAAAAATTGTATGCTCATTTACTGTATTACCAGAAAGCTTAATATCTAACTTGATTAAGAATCAAGAGTGGTTTGCATTGCCTCAGACTTCTGCCTTTTCCCAAAGCAGAGACAGTGAGGCTTTATCCTATGAACCCTATAGAATAAACTGAGGAAAACCAAAGGCAGCCATCCTGACTCTTCCAGCTCCAGTGACTTTCTCACATGGCCACGATGCAGATCAATTTGCATTATTTTTGGAAAAAGCAAGAAGAGAGATGGTAGAGATGCTTTGGAAATGCAGAATCATCAGTTTAGCCTCCAGAAACAGAAATCAAGAAGTTAGTTGCCTTTCAAGGAATACAGAAGTTCATGGTTGGAGTTGAATAATCAAGAGAAAAATATTCCTGCCATTCTTTGAACGTGCTTGCACAGCACATTTACCTTCTCTTGATAGACCTCCAGGAAGCAGGCACTGTGAAAACTACATTATCTTCACAGTATTGGACTTTGGGCAAAGGCAACGGGGTAGAAAGAACTTCCTTCCTCAAAAACTACTCCTCCAAGAAGCAATATCATTACCCCCATTTCTCATCAATGTAACCAGTACATCTCATGCTTATCCAATATATTAAGCATTTTTAAAGACATATAATGAGTGGGTTATGATCTCCCATCCCATTGCCAGAAATGATCTCTGTCCCTTCTCTGCCTGCTACATTACAAGAAACGAGGAGAAATTACAGGTTTCTGTATCCATGTTGATCCTTAGATTAGGGTTCAAAGATCGAATGAGCCAAACATCTCACTTCCCCTGACTTCATTGCCAATTCCTACCTCCCTCAATTTTGTGTATGTGTAGGGAATGTGTGGGGTGGGAGACGGAGAGAGAGAAAGGGAGAGGGAGAGACATATTGAGGTAATAGGCAACAACGAGTCTTGCTAATAATCAAAAGTTAGTTCTTATAACTTGGGGTATGTTGAGAAGAATGGCATAGGAGGGAACCTATATTATTTCCATTAAAAAACTTCCGATCTGTCAGCACATGCTTACATAAATTCTCTCACATATTGTAATGTTATGGAATGATGGAATTCTATCCTTGCCTTTGAAGGTTTTTGATATAGAGAAACTGCTCTTAAAAACTCGTTTTATAGATGGGTCAATACCAAAACCTAGACCATGATCTTTCAATTGTTTGATCTTTTAATTGCTCATTTAACTCTTAACTACTTACTAATTTGAAAAGTATTTGAGTGGAGTATCCCGGTGGCTCACTCACTTAAGTGTCTGACTCTTGATCTCAGCTTAGGTCTTAATCTCAGGGTCATGAGTTTAAGCCCCACACTGGGCTCCATGCTGGGTGTGGAAACTACTTTAAAAAATTTGAGACTCTTAAAAAAAAATTGAAACTCTTAATCTCACAAAACAAACTGAGGGTTACTGGGGGGTGGGAGGGTAGGGATAGGGTGGATGAGTTATGGACATTGGGGAGGGTTTGTGCTATGGTGAGTGCTGTGAAAGGTGTAAGTCTGATGATTCACAGACCTGTACCCCTGGGGCAAATAATAAAAAAATAAAAAAAGTATTTGAGCTAATGTAGAGAAAGTATTTGAGCTAATTTTTATAAAAACATGGCTTCTATTGGATTAGGTATCCTGGATTATTTGAAAATATTTTGAAGTTGTTTTACTTTGTAATATTAAAACACATTACCTTGTTAAATATATCTTAATGTGATTTAACAAAAAATAACACGAGATCTACTCTCAAGTTTTGAAGGGTACATTATTGTTAACTATATGTACAATGTCGTGTGGTTGATCTCTAGTGCTTTCTCATTTTGCATACCCTGAAACTCTATACCCATTGAACAGCAGCTCCCCATTTCACCTCCCTATAACTTCTGGAAATGACTATTCTATTTTCTGCCTCTATGAGTTTGATTACTTTAGATACCTCATATAAGTTGAATTACATAGTATTTGTCCTTCTGTGACTGCCTTATATCACTTACTATAATGTCCTCCAGGTTCATCCATGTTGTCGTATAGATGAGACTTTCCTTCTTTTTGAAGGCTGAGTAATATCCCGTTGTGTGTATGTACCACATTTTCTTTATCCATTTATTTGCCAATGGACATTTAGAATGTTTTCACCTGTTGGCTGCTTTAAGTAATGCTTCAGTGAACATACAAGTGCACATATATCCCTGAGGCCCTGTTTTCAAATTTTTTGGTGTCATTGCTGGATCATGTGGTAGTTCTTTTTTTAATTTTTTAGGAGACTGCATACCATTTTCCATAATAACTATACCATTTTTGGTCCCTACCAACAGTGCGCAAGGGTTCCAGTTTCCTTACCCACACTTGTTATTATATTTTTCTTTTTTAAATTTATTTTTCTAAATATTTTATTTATTTATTTGACAGAGAGAGATACAGAGGGAGAGAGAGAGAGAGAGAGAGAGACAGAGAGAGAGAGAGAGAGAGAGAGAACACAAGCAGGGGCAGTAGGAGGGGGAGAAGCAGGCTTCCTGCTAAGCAGGGAGCCCGATGCGGGGCTCGATCCCAGGACCCTAGGCTCATGACCTGAGCCAAAGGCAGATGTTTAACGACTGAGCCACCCAGGCACCCCTATTTTTTTCTTTTTTAAAATAATAAGCATCCTGAGAAGTATGAGGTGATAAGAGTTGATAGCTCATTGTGGCTATAATTTCTACTTCTCTGATGATTAGTGATAAAATATATTGCATTTTAATTTTTTAAAAATTTTGATTATGTCCAGAGAATAAATCCTATATGGTATAATATCTAGAAATCTCTACTCTCTGAGTCATTTATTCTGTGACATGAGAAATGGGCTTGTGCTTAAAACTGAATGGCCTTCTCACCTTGCCTCCTATGCTGTAGAAGATGGAGAAGTACTGGTATCATTTCATTTTGTGCTTCTTACTGACCTTGGTCCCAGGGTCAATGCTATAATATTTTAGTTTTTGCTACAATTGCAGCTGAATTCCAGGTGCTGTTTTATGTTTTTATTATCTATCACTGCATAGTAAACTATTCTCAAACTTAGAGGCTTAAAGTAACAACCATTTCACGGTATCTCATGACTTTGTGGGTCAGAAATTTGGTCAGAGTTTGACTGAACAATTCTTTTGCTGCAGTTGGAAGCAAGTGAGGTCACTTGGTGGTATTCATCGGTGGATTAGCTGGCCTACTGGGTTTTCGACAGCTTCGCTCACCTTGGTGCTGACAGCTGGGCTCAGTTATGTCGGTTGATTGGAGCACCTACATGTGTGCTCTCTAGCACAGCTGTCTCAGGATAGCTATAGATTTTCCTGTACACAGACATTGACACAGATTCGAAGCAGTCATAGAACTCACCTGTATTTAAGGGAAAGGCCAAGCACTTCATGTCTTTTTTTTTAAGATTTTATTTATTTATTTGACAAAGAGAGAGAGAGATTACAAGTAGGCAGATAGGCAGAGAGAGAGAGAGAGAGAGAGAGGAGGAAGCAGGCTCCCCACTGAGCGGGGAGCCCGATGTGGGCCTGGATCCCAGGACCCTGAGATCATGACCTGAGCCGAAGGCAGAGGCTTTAACCCACTGAGCCACCCAGGTGCCCACACTTCATTTCTTGATGGGAAAAATGTCAAAGAATTTGTACCCATGTTTAATACACCACAAATACCACAAGGAATAATAATGAGTCAGTAAGGAATAAAGAAAATAGAGAAAATATCTATTAGAGAAAAATACACTATAATTTGTTTTGTTTCTGAAGTTCCACATATGAGTGAAGTCATATGGTATTTGTCTTTGATTGACTTATTTGGCTTAAGAAACAAAACAAATGAGCAAAGGAACAAATAGAGAGAGAGAGAGAGAGAAAGGGGGGGTAAACCAAGAAAAAGACTCTTAACTATAGAGAACAAACTGATGGTTACCAGCGGGGAGGGGGGAGGAGTTAAATAGGTAGTGAGATTTAAGGAGTACTACTGTGACAAGCACCGGCGTTGTACAGAGCTGTTGGGTCACTGTGGTGTACAGCTGAAACAAATATTACAATGCATATTAACTAACTGGAATTTAAATAAAGACTTTAGAAAAATACACTCTCAGATTATAATCTAAAAATGTATTAAATCCAGAGTGTGAAGTAAATATGCCCTATCATCAAACCTCTTTTAGGTAGCAAACATGCATAAACTTAGGAACTTCACTTATATTTTTCCAGACCAAGCCATGACAAAGAGTGGTTTATCAGGAAAATTGAGCCCCTGATGACTGCTTATACTGATGTGACTCTTTTTTTCCTTTTGTTTTTTTAAAGATTTTATTTATTTATTAGAGAGAGAGAGTAAGCATGGGGGCGGGGAGAGAGGCAGAAGCAGACTCCCCACTGAGCAGGGAGCAAGACATGGGGCTCCATCTGCTTAACACCCAGGGGCCCCTACTGGTATGACTCTTAATGAGCCAAATTAACTTCTAGAGAGGCCTAGCATTGGAAAAGTTTAATCAGAATATCTTGCAACAATATTTAGAAGCTATAGAGCAATATGTATGAGAGAGATACGGTCTCCTATTTCTCTTTACGAAGAATGCCCTGCATACATTAAAGTCCCAAAGCCTGGTTGGCTATTGAAAAGGAAAGCCTAACTTGTGAAGTACAAATGCATTTGTGAAACTTGAACACCCCTTTGTTCCCTAGTATCCTAAACTGTAAGGTTTCAGTGGTATGGGAAGTATTTTAAAGGAAGAGGATAAGATTTTCACTAAAATTATTATATCAGTCAATTAGTCTTGTCTGCATCAGATATTTGACCAACAGATGCAGGCATTGCAAATATTTTTAGAGAGATTTCCACCAGAAAGTTAGGCAAGAGGACCCTGTCCTGATGTAGAAACATTTTCATTAAACTTTTTGAATCTTTATCAGTTGTTGCCCCTTGTCAATGTAGAGACAGGATTGGGGGGAAAGATCATATATTCATCAGCTTCTAGAAAAATTTCCCAATCACCATTTAGATAGATGGATGATAGATAGATAAATAGGTAGGTAGATAGATAAATTGTTTGATAATTTCAATTAAAATTTTTGTTTAGGGAGACATTAGTAGGAAGAAGTTTTGAAATTTCCCAGTGGGTACTTAGTTTGGGAAACAGAATAGATAGGTGCAGTAATTGACTTACTTATCTGTTTATTTATACATAGCTTTTGCTTTTCTTTAAGTCCTGGGAAACTGCAGGATGGCTTGAATAGAAGAGATTCACCGTAACATTAATGTAGGAGGGACTTGGACATCAAACAAGTGTTATAGGAAGACAGGGGATTCAGAGTCAGGCCGACAGTGCGCTTAGAGAACCTCACTAAGTCTGTTGTCAACCAGATGTAAGCTCCAGCGGAACAGCAGCTTCATCAGTGTTTCTCACCGTGGTATGCCAGGTGCTAGAGCAGTACAATTGTTTTTTGAACGAAATTTTTGTATTATTAATATTGAAGTTGATAGAACTACTGGTATTAACTTTTGTAATCTGTAAAGGCCAAGAAAATGTTTGTACTGTTGGTATACATGGTGAAAAAGTATTCTTGGCCTTTAAGAAACTCTATCAAAGAGCGCCTGAGTGGCTTAGTCGTTAAGCATCTGCCTTCAGGTCAGGTCATGATTCCAGGATCCTGGGATCCGGCTCCCTGCTCAGTGGGAGCCTGCTTCTCCCTCTCCCACTCCCCCCACTTGTATTTCCTCTTTTGCTGTGTCTCCCTCTGTCAAATAAATAAATTAAATATTTAAAAATAAAAAAAGAAACTCTATCTGTCACTGACTTTCTCTTTCTCGCTCTCTCACCGTGTGTGTGTGTATTGTACATAACAAATACATAGGTGCATAAATACAGTCATATATACATAACTTTGCATTTTTCAGTTTAGCTTTAGCCTTCAGGCTTCAGAGAGAATGTTAGACAAGTGTATATAAATATTAGAGAGTCGTCTTTCCTTTCCTAATTAAATAGATGGATCTTCATGTCAATATTATAATGGAGTTATGATTCTTATCTTAAATCTCCTCAAGTAATGAATTAGCCCTGTATCATACACTGAGTCGTCCAGTTTTGTACAAGGTATTAAAAGTAAACAACGAAATACAAATGCAACATTTAGCTCAGTTGGGGAAACAACAATGAATGTGAAGGTAAAAAGATATGCCTAATACTCTAAGGTGTATTTTAAGCCCAAACTACAGGTTTCTATTTGGGATTTTAGTAGAAGAATTCAACCCCCAGACATCATCTCTGTGAGTTCTGAATATTATATATGTAGTTTTTAGCTTATTCTGAACTCTCCATTGTAAAAAGTGAAGTGAAAGGGATTTTATTTCCTACCTTTATTCATTCCTATGTAAAAAATTAAAAGATGCTGATACAAAACTGTGCTAGTTTGATGCCACTCTCAAAAGATCACAGCTCACATTCTCTTAGGCCATGGAATATGCAACAAAGGGGATAAGGTTTATCTTCACCTGAGATGTTTGTCCATAACATGGACAAGGGGAGGATTCAGCTACTTTCTGGTTCCTTTATCCCCTTGAAAGAGATTTAACACTAAATCTTGGTACCATAGCATAAACAGAATGCTCAGTTGTACCTTAGATGGAAAAAAAAATTCTCATCTAAGATATCTCCTTATAAACTGTTAACTTTTTTTTTTTTAAGATTTTATTTATTTGACAGAGAGAGACACAGAGAGAGAGAGGGAACACCAGCAGGGGGAGTGGGAGAAGGAGAAGCAGGCTTTCCCGCAGAGCAGGGAGCCTGATGCAGGGCTGGAACCCAGGGGATCATGACCTGAGCCCAAGGCAGAACCTTAAGGACTGAGCCACCCAGGCGCCCCTCTGTTAACGTTCTATTTTGAGCTCAAACCCCATTGTCATAACATGGGTGGCTATTAGTGAAGGATTTGTGCTCTATTTGGTTGTCACTGATCCTGAACTATTAAAATTAATATGTTAAAATTCTGAAGCTAAGTAAATCACACTTAAGTCATTTGATGGTCAATAACAGCAGGAGTCAAATCAATTAGAGATTGATGCTTTCAAATTAACTACTATTAGTTAATATTCATTAGAGTAAATCCATTTAATTTCCTCTTAATCAGTTTTATCTGAAAGGGAGCAAATTAATTGGTGTAATACATTATGCAGTGTTTGCTAGTCCCTACCTCCCGCCCCCAATGCATATGGTACTCAAAAGCAAATACAGTTCCATGGAGAAAACGCACTGATCAAGTATAACTTGAATTTATTTTCCTGAAGTAAATATATTGACAAAGCTATAAACAATTTAAGGCAACCAAAGGAATGGTCAGTTTATAGTCATCTATGGCTATAGTCATCTATGTTGAGCCATAAACAGATAAAAGACAATATAACATTTTGGAGATGGACTAACATTTCCAGATGTTAGAGTGATAGGAAATTTTCAGAATATATGAGTTAGGTTGTGAGTGATAGATCTCATTTAGGGACCAACAGCTTTTTATTTTTATTGAACTGAGTCCTAAAATGCCTCATATTTAAAATCCTAAAAGAGTATACATATTGAATGTATTCATTTCATCCTGCTTCATCATCAGCTTTCATTAGAGTGCGACATTCAGATTGGTAACCTAAGTAATAGGAAGGAAATTTATTTACACAACATTTTACCATTAGAATGAGGAAAAGGTGGCTGTATATCCAAGAAATATTAACCTTATTTGTTTGTTTGTTTGTTTATTTGTTTAGTTGGGGAGGGGGAGAAGAGGGAGAAGAGAATCTTAAGCAGGCTCCATACCCAGCACAGAGCCCTACATGAGACTGGGTCTCACAACCCTGAGTTCATGACCAGAGCCAAAATCAAGAGTCAGATGCTTAACTAACCGAGCCACCCAGGAGCCCCAAAATATCAATCTAATTTAGACGGTGATAAGCAGAATGTTTTAGTGAATCATATTAGATTCACAGTTTATTTCCTTCCTGTTGCTGACATATTTCCATTTCCACCTTTAGTGCCTGTAAGGCTTTGTGTTAATTGAAGTTGGCTATCCTTGTATATGTTTTTGAATTTTGCATTCAATAGCAATTTTGTTTGCTGGAAAGAGTTCACTGATACCATATGTGCAAGTACTTTATTTCTCAAGCAAATTCTTTGAACTTAGCTCACAACTGGATTGTGATTATTGTGAATAAGAGTACCCAACAAATCATCCCCGTGGCTAGGGCAGGGGCTGCTCTTTCAGGTGGGTGAAAGCAGGGGTTTCCAGAGTCCCTGCTTAACTTGTATGAAAAGGCACCATGCAGAAATGAGGAGACAAGCAGAACATTTATCAAGTTGTTGTGAACCCCCCCCCCGTCTTGCTGATGAAAAAAGAAGCAGTGAAAGGGATCGGCATTGATGGAAGAGTTTTCCTCGTAGGATGTAGTTAGAGTGAAGTTTGGTTATAGTTGAGGATGATAATATCAATGGATAATGAATATGCTACAATGGAAAGTATAAGAAAAATCCCCTTTGAGTTGTAGATGATCATTGGAAGAAAAATCATGACCAACTAGTGAGGAAATGATCTTATAGTTTTATGTTGTGTTCTAATTCAATTATTCAACTGGCATGCATTTATGCTATTAGCAAACATTAAATTGTTATTATATAGAGAGAGAACTACTTTGTCCTTACCATTGGGTTGCACTCTAAAGAGATTATGAAGAATCATGTAATTCTGTTTCTATACTCAAGAAGCTTAATGATCTAGTTGTATACAGAAAAAAAAAAGACATGCATGAAACCAGTGAACATTACTTAGAATAACAACACACTGCTATGCCAGTAAGTTCAGTCATATGGTAAATAGCAGATAGAATAATATAAACATGTGAATATGTTTTAGAAGAGAGCAAATGAGATAAAATGGAAATCAGCAGGGCTTGGTTTCTCAGGTAAGGAATGGTGAAGAAGATAGAGATGGAGCTTTAAGATTGGGTCAAATGTTGAAAACAAAAGTGACAACAAGGGCATTACAGGTTGAGTGAAGAGCAGGACTGAAGTACAGAAGGTCGACATGGAAATGCTCTGCGTAGGGGTGGAAGGAGTGGGGGCAAGCAGAAAAAGGAAGGGTGGTCATAGTAAATGTTGGTACGGAATTAAAATTGAAGTTGGGAGACCCCAATTTGGAAAAAGTTGTTAAAACTTGGTGGAGATACTGGGTCTTTTAAAAAATGTATGTTTTAATCTTAATATATTTCCTTAGTCAAACATACACTATTATTTATTAAGCAAGAGGTATGTGTTTGAGATGAGTGTGAGGAACACATAAGTGGAAAGGGAAGCGCGGCAGCAGTATCTACATTCCTGTGCATTCACTGAAGCTTGGTTATGGTTCTGCCCAGTGTGGCAGTTTATAAGAAAACTCAATTATTTCAGGTTTACAGATATGTCAATACCTTTGTCAGTCTGGAACTTGGATTCTTACCGGAGAATCTTCATATGGACACATAGAGGGTTAGTAGGGTTTCTGTCTCTATGGCTGCCTGAGGAGGAAAGAAGGGCAGCCAGGAAACCATGTATATGAATTTTGGTGGGACACAAATAATCAGTCTGTAACAAGTGAATATTTTTGCTTGCTTCTCCCCATTCCCCAACTCATCCATTTTTTGCTTTCTCCATTTCTAACTAATCCTTTGGTTGGTAGGGAAAACGGTTTGAATGACAGACTACGGCAGGCTACACCACTTCAATCTGGGCACTCCCTCGTTAATCCTCTTTATAGATACGCAGAAGGGAATCAAACAAACATATTTTTATTTTAAATTTCACTTTTCCAAGAGGCATATCTAGACCACTCTATTTAATCCTTAACCTGACACCTTTCCCACCTCTCAGTAATTCCTGATACCACTCTATTTTTAAAATTTTCTCCATAGTTATTACCATCTTCTAAGATACTACATAATGTGCTTATTTCATGTATTGTTTATTGTTTGTCTCCTGTAATTAAGTGTAAGATTCACTAGAACAAGGATCTTTATTTTGTTCACTGACATATCACCTAGGTTGGTACCTGGCCTATAGTAGGCACTCCGTATATATCACTGAATGAAAAAATGCACAGGTACTAAGTTAGCTAGAGGAAAAGGATATATTTATCAACCATTAATAATTTTAACAAAAGGATGTGTAAACTGAATTAAGATTTCAAAACTCAAATCTAGCAATGATTTCTACTTTCTTAAGAGATCATCCAGTAGAAGTAACAAGTGGATGTATGTGGTTGTATTTTGAAGAGAGAGCCAACAGTAGTTGCTCATGCCCTGAGTGTGGGTGTGAAAGAGGGAAATCAAGGATAACTTCAAGATTTTTGGCTGAACAAACTAAAGGATAGAATTGACATCAATTGAGATAGGAAGGAGTACAAGGAGAGCAGCTTTGTTGATGGTGTGGATGGTGGTTGGAGGTGAAATGAGGAGCTCGGTTCTGGTCATGTTGAGTGTAAGATGTCCATCAGTCAGACATCTGGGTGGAGACAAAGTATTAATATATGAATATAAAGTTAAAGGTAAAAGCTCAGACTTTTATCCTTAAGATTTGTGTGAATTTGTATTGATTTCATCTAAAAACTCACTCCTGTTATTGTCAGTTTTATTTAAAGGGAAGAATGCTTGTATGTTTAAAAATGATATCACTGAGGAAAACAATGGAAAATCACTCTCTTTGTTTTTGAGAGGTACCCGTGTGAACATTTCCATTTGATGGTTTCTCTTCCAGCAGACAAAAGAAAAAGAAAATCTTTCCTTCTGATTATGTCAAACTATTTTTGGATTATTCCAAATTATTCTTATGCACATTTAATTTGCAATATTTATTCCTTGAGAATTTGTCACACCCTTCTCTCGGAAATTAACTAAGTAGATCTTGAAGCAGAGGAAATATTTTGTTGTATGGCATAAGTGAATACCTTTTGGGTATTTTATTAGTTTGTGTCTATGATTACAGGAGTTTTAAAGTTTTATAGAAAGAGGAGCTAAGACAAAAACCACTTCTGTTAATTCTGCCTCCATCAGGTACTTCTATTTCTTCTTGGAGATGGCCACACTAGACTTGAAATCTCTTTATCTTCATGACCACAATATCTATCTGTTGTATGCTTTGCCTAATAGCCACTAGGTACTTTTTTGTTGTTTTTGTTGTTTTCTTCTTTCAAAAAAGTTGTACCTTATGCATGAATGCATCCTGTGTAAAATAAATAGCATCAATAAATCAAGAATTGGGAACAGCTGTCATAAAAGGAAAAGTCTGTTCTTGTATTTCATATCTGATCTGATTTTGGTTGATTGCAATTTTCTCTTTTAAGATTAAGAATTTCTTGGGTGGTCCTGACAGATGTTCAGGAAACTTATAAACTCTCACATTAGCACAAACTGTAGAGTTAGGGACATCAAGATCCATCTAGAGACATGAACACACATGTGTGTACTGTATGTATTTGTATAATAAAATGAGGGCTCCAGCTGACTAAAAACATGTGGTAAGTGGATTGAATAAAATTCTTTTTTGAAAGCTGATCATCCAAACCATCTGCAGTGTGGTCAGATCACACATCCTTCATGTCTTGTCTGAGAGGACAAAATAACCAGAGATTTGGATCCAGTTCCTCAGTCTAGAGAAGGCTGTTCAAAAGTCCATCAGCCCCATGGTGCATATTTCTTTTTCTGAAAGGTTATATCATCTATACTCCACTCCAGTCATCCTTTGAATATGTATGTCTCTCTTTTTCTTTTTCTCTGGTCATAACATATGTGTATATGAAATATGCACACTCATGTGGAATAAAGCTTCTCTCTTTATAACTATTATATAAGAGTATATTGATAAGATGAGGGGAGAGGAGGAACTTAAAAAGGGAAGTATACTCTCATGTTTTGGTAGAAAGGCACAGTGAAAGAGAGAAGTGAAACTAGTCTTCTTTTAAAAAAAATCTGTTCTTTTTTTGGCTAAGAGAAACAGATGTACATTTTATTTACACAGATGCAGTTTTCTAAAAATTAGAATAATGCATACATTCAAATGATTATTTCAAGTTACTTCCTAGCATCATAATAAATACATGTCAACTTTACTAATAATTAATAATTTATTAACATCCATTTTAATGATGTGTATTTCTTAAATGGATTTTTAACTGAAATACTTCAATTTTCAGTAGCATATTAGTGTTTTTATAGATTTTAAATTATTATAGAAAAAACATTTTTAAGACGCAGTGAAAATAATTATGATGTTCCTTTCAGTTTGATCATTTTTTTTCTTACACGAATCATTGATGAGTTAATCAGCATAATGCAAAAAACAGAAAGATATGTTTATATTTTGTTTTGTTTGCCTTGGGGGCTTGTGAGTTTTAATATACTATAATTGAGATTGTTTTCAGAATACATGACTAGAACGTTAAGATTAAATTCATGTTTAATTTACAGCATTATTTGTACTCAGCTTTGAACATTGAACCCCAGATGTCATTACCATGAAAATGTAGATGAGGCTTACTGTGATATGACTGGTTTTTGTATGTGTGTGTTGAAGTTCTAGTATCTTCGTGGCACAACCACCCAGCTTCGTTAAACTGGGTAATTAACCTGTGAGTAAGCAAAGCAGAATTTTAACTTCTTATAAGGGATCCCTGGAGGTTATTCTTTGGGTCTGAAAAATACAAGATATGTTCAAAACAGTGAGGGAAAAGACCTTTGTTGGCTCTGTGTAAAGTTGGTTGTGGATGGACAGAGGTGTACATCAAAAGCTGCCCGCGTGACCATCACAGAGACCCATGTGAAAAGAAAGGTCATGTGCAGGAAAGGACAGAAAAGAGAAGCCTGTATATTGATGGGATGAAGGAGAAAAATGAGTAAAACAAACTAAAGGTCCAACCAAGATTAAACATGAGACAGTTGAATCACTGTTGGCAAAATTGAGGCTGGAAAGGAGATTTTTATCTTTCATTTATGTTAAAAATAGATCCTATCAAGCCAGTGAAAATAGAATAATTAAGATGAAAGTTGCCTGGTCACCAAGGGCTGGAGTTCTATAAGAAATGTATTCATATTTTTTAATTCATCTATTCAGTAATTTACTCAATCCATGAATATTTTGAGTACCCACTGTCTGAAAAGTCCTGCTGTATTTTCTGCATGCAATGTGATAGATATTGTGGAGAAGCTTTCAAAAATGCATAACACATCTAACTCCCACCTTCGAGCATTTTATTCAGATGAGAAAAAGTACAACAGGACTTGGGCATTCATGTTAGGAGAAATTTGCAAAATTATTTCATGGTGCAAGGGTAGATCATTCTGACTGGAGTGATGTGTAGAGAGGATACTCCAAGACCAGGAGTTCGGGTGGGCAGGGTGAGACTGCAGATGAACCAGAACATGGGGGTGTGGATGAAGCACTGTTTGTGGTTGACTGTGTTGGCAGCAATGGGAAATCCTCCTGCCCCTCAGAACATCAGTGACACTGCATTTATGAAATGTCAGGTTTACTGAGGTAAAATTTACATATAGTTACATAATCACCACCACAAGCAAGGTATGGAATAGTTACATAACCCCACAAAAAATTCCCCTGTGTCCTTTCCCAGTCTTTTCTTTTCTCACCCTCAGCCCCTGGTAACAACTGATAATGTTTTTCTCCCTGTAGCTTTTTCTTTTCCAAATATGGTATAAATGCAGTCTACAGCATGTGGCCTTCGAGCCTGGCTTCTTTCATTACACATAATTCATTTGGAATTCACCCATACTGTTCTTTGTTTTCTGTAGCTCCTTCCTTTTCATTGCTGAGTAGTACTCGGTTGCACGGAGGCTTCGTCCTTTGTTTATCCATTCCACTGCTGATGGACATTTGGGTTATATACAGTTTGGGGGTAGTTATGAGTAGATCCACTGTATATGCATCCTCATTTCTAACATTGAGCTGTAATATATCTTTCCACCTTTGCAGCCTCCAGCTTTGAGTCAATAAAAACCACTTCTTCAAGTTCAGGTTTTAAAAAATGTGTATGAGAGTGTGTTAGATTGTTAATATCAAACCCCTTATTTATAAGTTAACATCTTTTGGTGGCTGTGAGAAGAAATCTTTTATAAGATGCCTACAGAATAGAGACCATTAGAAAAATAAGAGAAAATAAGGCAGTAATAGAAGAGTTTGGGCAATAGTTAAAAGTAAGTTTTGCCAAATGGACCATCACACACTCAGTGGGAACAACAACAATGTAAATAAGCACACCTGTTCGCAGAATTTTAGAGCTCTTCTGATTGAATTACGTTGCCCAGATTTAGATACATATAGTGCAGCATTTCTAAAAATTAGTGTTTCTTGTGTACTTTCCATGTGCAGGCATCACATTAGGCTGTCAACAGTTCTGAGTCAATTGCTGGAATGATCTCTGTCTTATAGATGGAGAGATTGAGGCACTGAGCGGTTTAGAAAGTTGCCCAAGATTGAACTAACAAGGGAGCAAAGTTTATATGTAAACAAAGTCAGTCTGACTCCAGAACTCATACTCTTAACTTCTACTCAGTGGCATTTCTTGTGAGGTACTGGGTTAGGGGACACCCTGCTTTAACAGTTAGTGACAAACAGGGCGCCTGGGTGGCTCAGTGGGTTAAAGCCTCTGCCTTCGGCTCAGGTCATGATCCCAGGGTCCTGGGATCGAGGGCCCCCATCGGGCTCTCTGCTCAGTGGAGAGCCTGCTTCCTCCTCTCTCCCTCTGCCTGCCTCTCTGCTTACTTGTAATCTCTGTCTGTCAAATAAATAAAATCATAAAAAAAAAAACTAATAAATAAATAATTAAAAAAAGCAACAACAACAGTTAATGACAAACAACCTTGGATTCAGAGCAGACTGTCTGGATGATGTAGTGTTTGGACCTTATGCTTCTGAACTGATGATCAAAATATGAGTGAGAGGGAGAGACTTAACATAGGCATGGTAACTGTCTTCAGAGATGTTGCAAGCCAGAGAGCATTGTCAGGCAGTGGATTTGAAGGAGGGTGGGAATGGGGCAGAAATTCCCAAGACAGGTTTCAGCTGAGTATGAAGTAGAACTTGGAAAGGACAGAGGCTACCGTTGTGGAATGAACTTTCTCTAAAGGTAGTAAATACCTTTTCACTGGAACGTTCAACAGAAGATGAATGAAGATAGAATCAAGGTATTTTGTGGAAGAATGGACTGGGTAACTTTAAAATACTTTCCGGCTCTAAGATTATGTGATACAGTGTGATATATAGATGTAAAATCAGCAGAGGGAGCAGATTACCTCTCAAAATTACATTAGAAAAAGTCTTTTCTGGGGCCTGGGTGGCTCAGTGGGTTAAAGCCTCTGCCTTCGGCTCAGGTCATGATCTCAGGGTCCTGGGATCGAGGCCCGCATTGGGCTCTCTGCTCAGCAGGGAGCCTGCTTCCTCCTCTCCCTATCTCTCTGCCTGCCTCTCTGCCTACTTGTAATCTCTCTCTCTGTCAAATAAATAAATAAATAAATAAAATCTTTAAAAAAAAAAAGAAAAAGTCTTTTCTGACAATAATAATAATAATAAAAAGTCTTTCCTTGTTTAATTCCGAATCTGTTACATACCATATCTGTTGAACTGAGTATATTTTAAAGATAATTTAGTAAAATATATTTTGCTTGGTAATTAACTAGAAATGGCAGAATATACTGTGAAAATTTCTAGTTAAAAATACTAACATGAATTCCATCTTGCTTACTAAAATTTACCTATCACAATGAAGAACTTTAATTTGGAGTCCACTTTTAATTCAATATTTTTCTATGACTAACAATCATTAATTTATTTAAAAAATTTAGTGAAAACAGATTCCTACTAGACATGAAACATATTTCACTGAAACATGGGCTCTTCAAAAGGTATATTTTTGAGATATATTGTATGAATTCCTCCTTTTGTTTAGATTTTTTAAATTCAGTTTTATTTCCTAATACCACTGCTATACATCTTTGCCAGGAAATATTTTTTTTTACCAGTGCTCGTGGGTAAATAAAATGAAAAAATATAATTGATGTTTATGCTTTTTTATTATTCTCACCAAAGAAATTTGGAGCTCTTCCTTGTGCTTTCTGAATTATTATTTTACTTTGACAATCTAAGAGATAACTGTTATCCATTTACCTTTTATTCTTACTAAGTCTAGAAAAAGATTTCCAATAAGATTCTTAACTGATGCTTAGGTAGTTATAATAATCATAGAATACTACTAGACTTTAAATTTATATTTTAGGCTTCCTCAGAAAGAACTGGATGAACAACAATGATACCCTGCAGGTTTTTATTTTTCATTAAAAATAGAAATAATTAAAAATAGTTTTTACCCTTTGGACACATATGCAGCACACAAGCTATATTTTCTTGAAAAAAAAAAGGAAAGCCTAATTGACATTAGAATATTGGACTGTTTATTGTCCCACCCAAAAAATAGGTCATCGGTGTCTCTGGTACAAAAAATGAAGGTTAAATGAAAAGGAAACCAGCATGCCTATTGCACCCTGAGTTCTGAATGTTCAAAGAGCATCTGATTTATGTCATACGTAACTTAATTTTATATTTCTTTTTTAGGATGGAAAGGAAGTAACAGCCTCCCCCACCCCAGTCTCCATCTGCTTGTTGTAAATAGGTGGCATAATGGTCTGAGTGAGCTGAGGAAATTGTTTAGAATTCTACTTAGTTCTAGGTCAGAGGCTTGTTGGTTTTCATTTCCTAATTTGCCAAAGAAATCTCTTTACAAGATGAACGTGAAAACCCATGTATGTATCAAATAGTATCTGGCTCAAACCTCATTTATTCTTCAACGTATGTTATTTTGAGTAATAAAGTGTGTGTGTGTGTGTGTGTGTGTGTGTGTGCGCGCGCGCACGCGCACGTGCGTGATTACTTTTCAACACATAGTGTTCTATTAGGTTGTAAATACCAATAACAATAATGGACAACGTTTACTGAGTGCTAAAACTCTATCCTGTACCAAATGAATCACCAAACTAGACTTAGATAAAAAATGATCCTAATTATGGCAACTATTTACCCCAACCATAAACAAGGTATTATGCTAAACACTGCACACGTTTTATCTTGTTTGAAACTCTAAACAACCTTCTATGGAAAGCTCTTTTTTTTAGCTCCATTTTAGGATTGAGGAAAGAGACATACAAATATTTATAATAGTTTTCTCAAAGTCGTGTATCTAGGATGTAGAATTTAGAGTTTAAAACCAACTCATTAAAAAAATAAATAATAAAAAAATAAAACCAGTTCATCAGAATCTCAAGCCTATGCTCTCACTTTACTGTCTTTCTCTACTTAAAATAATCCTAATGAACGCATATTTTCCTCCCCTTCCCTTTCTGACCCTTACATCATGGTGCCTTTATGTTGGAAAAGAGGCTAAAGCTTGGGAGGTCAGAGGGCACCCACTACTGGAATCCTCTTTCTAACAACCTCACCAAGGGAGGTCTCAAGTCATGTTTGAATTCTTCTGATAACAAGGAGCTCACTTCATCTAAAAAACCCAATTTTATCCTTCAGTATCTATAATCACTAGATAATGTGAGTTATCTTGGGAGAATAAAAGGAAAAATATTGTCTTTTTAATAATGTTTATCGGTTTACAAATTCTACACATGTTATTTGATTTTAATCTCCACATCATCCTCTGTGTTAGTTTGAGTGTGTACTAATTATAACATAGTACATAAATTATAGCATATATTATATAGTATATATATATTATATAGTATATATACTAATAGTATATATTATAATTAGCCCTATTTTATAAGGGATGAAAGTCACCAAAATATTTAGGTGGCTTCATTCAACTTTTGTCAGTACCTTTTATGTGCCTAGTACCTCCTCAGCTTCTGGGGATAGAGAAGTAAATAAAAGATAGCTCTGCTCTTGAGGGCTTTAGAGACCATAGCATACTAGGGGCTCAGATCCTTTCAGTGACACTACTTGGCTTCCTTTCTTAGTAATGACTTGTCATTAGAAAACTTCAAGTAGTGCCCATTCTGATAGTATAGTATAGTTTCCCAAGGATTTCAAAGTTCTCATAACATGGCAGTGTTCTCCAAGCATCTGTAGAAAGAATATCCCTGGAGAATGATTTACACACACACACACACACACACACACATGTCTATATATACACGCATACACACGTGTGTGTGCATGCACACCACTCACAGTTATGTCTAGAATTAAGCACTTATCATGTGTAACTTTGCAGCTTAAGGGCATTTTTTTTCAACCATACAATTGGGAAGAGGCATGTTTTAGAGCCAAGTTTGGAAGTACCTCACTTTTGCCCATTTACTACGGGTCAGAACTCAGTTGCAGCATCTCACCTAGATACGAGAGTGACCTGGAAATGAAAGCTTGCACCGTGCTCAGGGAATGGCAATAGCTGTGTAAATATAGTACTGGCTATGCTTCACTTAGATTTAAGAATTAACTGTTAATAGTATAACAGGTTACAGAAGAAAAATCTGATTATTTCTTTAGTTACAAAAGATGTTTTAAAAAATTTAACTTCCACTCATGATATTGAAAAACAAAACAAAGCAATTCTTAGCAAACTAAGTTATAAAGAGTATCTTATTAAAAACCTCTGGCAGGTGCGCCTGAGTGGCTCAGTTGGTTGGTTAAGCATCTGCCTTCTGCTCAGATCACGATCCCACAGTCCTGGGATTGAGCCCCACATCTGGCTGCCTATTCAGTGGGGAGCCTGCTTCTCCCTCTTCCTCTGCCTGTAGCTTCCCCTGCTTGTGCTCTCTCTATTTCTGTCTGTCAAATAAATAAATAAAATCGTTTTTTTAAGCAACAAAAAACTGTAGCACTCATCACAGTTAATAATGGCACATTGAGGGCGCCTGGGTGGCTCAGTGGGTTAAAGCCGCTGCCTTCGGCTCAGGTCATGATCCCAGGGTCCTGGGATCGAGGCCCACATCGGGCTCTCTGCTCAGCGGGGAGCCTGCTTCCTCCTCTCTCCTCTCTCTCTGCCTGCCTCTCTGCCTACTTGTAATCTCTCTCTCTGTGTCAAATGAATAAATAAAATCTTTAAAAAAAAAATAATGGCACATTGAAAGCATTCTTTTTTTAAAAAAAAGATTTTATTTATTTATTTATTTGACAGAGAGAGAGATCACAAGTAGGCAGAGAGGCAGGCAGAGAGAGAGGAGGAAGCAGGCTCCCCGCTGAGCAGGGAGCCAGATGTAGGCCTCGATCCCAGGACCCTGAGATCATGACCTGAGCCGAAGGCAGAGGCTTTAACCCACTGAGCCACCCAGGCACCCGAAAGCATTCTTCTTAATACCTGGACTTAGTTAAGAATATATGCTATCATTACTTCAGTTCACTATTTTATTTGTGGGTCCTTGTCAGCAAACATTAAGATGAAAGAAAGAAATTCTTCAGGACTGAAAAAGAAGATACACAACTGCCATCATTTACAAACAATGTGTGTGCCTAGAAAACCCTCAAATATGTTTCAGATAAGAGTTTAACAAGATTGATGTATACAAAATCAACACACATTTTCATACCCTAGAAGTAAATAGTTCAAAAACATATTTCAAATGCCATTTTAAAAAGCATCAAAATATACAAGATATGTATATATATACACTGCATATATAATATATAATAGCATATATACAATTAAAAATTTGTATATGTATATATATAAAATATACACATGAAAATTATTTGTGGAAAGACATTTAAAAACCTGTATTAATGGAGAGATGTAACATGTTTATTGATTGGAAGTCTTAATCCTAAAAAGTTTCCATTAATATTATAAAAGATTTCATATTGTAAGAAGATCAATAGATCCATAGATCAATTCTATGGATTCAATGCAGTGCCAATAAATACCCTAACAGGATATTTTGTAGGGAGGTGTTGATAAGGAGGTTCTAACTTTATATGGAAGTGCAAAGAGTCAAGAATAGGACATTTCTGATGAAAGAGAATGAAACAAGACTTAGCTTACCAAATATGAAGCTGTAATAATTAATATGGTATATAATTCATATAATAATTAATATAGTATATTCTTCATGTAAGGACAGACAGCTTGACCAACAGTCCAGAATAACATAGATCCTCACATATATGAAAAGTAATTTAACAACAGAGCTGGCGGAGATAGGAAGATCAGTTGGGAAAGAAGAGACTGCTCAGTAAATGGTTCTGGGATTATTGTTCCCATTTCTACTGAATCATTTCCAGCAGCAGCTAGTAAATATACTCTATTATATCCTCCCCTAAAACAAAATAGGACAAAACACAAACCCCTTGGGACCTGCAGTCATCCTGCTACTAATCGTTGGCCCGATCCCTGTCACACGAAAACTTTGGGAGAAGTTACCTGTAATAACTGTCTCTACCTTCCTGTCATGGACTCTTTCTTCAGGCCACTGGAGTAAGTCTTGCTTTTCTGCCTCTCCCTGGAGACTGCCCAGTATCTTCTTTTGAGCCAAGTCTGTCAGTGTTGTAGTTGTGCTCTCATTTGATTGCTCCCAGCACTTAACGCAGATGACCATTTCTTGGAATGCTTTCTTATTGGGACTTTCGGTGTCCTGCACCTGCCCCTTCTTCTTCCCTGAGCCCTCTTCAGCCTTTCTTCTGGCTCCCTCTCCACTGTAGGCCCCCCAGATCTAGATGTGCTCTGAAGATCTTCCCTTGGCCTCTTATCTTAACTAGGCTACTCATTCTCCCTAGATTACCTGACCAAATTTTGTGATTTCTGATGCAATTTATAGTCAGAGGACTCTCAGAAGTAAATCTCCCGCTTCAGTCTGTTTCTGGAACTTGAGACTCATATATCTAACATCCTACTTGTCATTTTCTTGTATGTCTAATGGGCACTTTATACTTAATGTGGCCTATACCAAACTCCTGATTTTCCCCAAAATCCTGTTTCTTCACTACTCTGTCTTCCCCATCATAGTGTATGAGATCACCCAGCATCCAATGCTGACACAATTCTAGGCTTTTTTCTACTGTTTCCTTGAGCCCCATACCAAACACATTACCAACTCCTGTTTACCTCCAAAACCTAATCCAAATAATAACACCTTTCTTTTTCTCAGTGGCTACCGATCTTCTTTATCTTGAACTAGCCTGGCTTCCTGCTTCCTCTCTTGTATCTCTACAATGTATTTTCTATTCAGTAGTCAAACTTTTCTTTTCAAAATGCAAGTCAGTGAAACAGGTGGTGGGGATTAAGGAGTAGAACTTGTCATGATGAGCACTGGGTGCTGTATGGAAGTGTTCAGTCACTATTGTTTCCCTGAAACTAAATAACACTCTATGTTAACTATATTGAATTAAAATAAAAAAATAAAAATAAAAACCAGGTGATACTGTGCTCAGAACCCTCCAATGGCTTCTCATTGCATTTAGAATAAAAATGCAAACACTTGACCTTAGTATATAAAGCAGGGTCTGAGCACCCCTACCTTCTTCTCAGACATCCACTCCTTCATCTTCACATGAATGGACTTTTCTAAGCATTTCGATCACAGCTAAAATGTCACCTGCTCAGAAAGGCCTTCTTTGAACAGTCATTCTAAAGTAGCCACCCAGGCACTTCCAAACACACCGTCCGCTTTTAATTACAACTCAGCACTTTACGTTATCTAATTATTCCCTTGAGTTTTAAATTTTATTTATAAATGGACAGATACATGTATGTCTTTCTTTATTAAAATGTAAGTTTCATGGGAACAGGAATATTGTCTACTTTCCAGGCTGCTGCAGCTTCACTCAGAACTTTTCTGACTCAGGGAATAGGTGTAATAAAAGTTCATGTTACATGACTATATCATTGTCATGATATCTGGCCTTGCTGGATACGTGTGTTTTGTTACAGGGCCTTTGTTACAGTTTTCTCTACTATAGGGAATCGATGCATGTTAAAATAGCAACCAAAACAACAGCAACAACGTAAAACCTACTTAATATATTTTAGAAGTGGGGAAATTGTTGTATTAATTTTAACTGTTGTAAATTAGATTTTAATTGGATTACCACATTAATTGTGTCTGGTTGATCTGACAGGGACAGGGTGAAAAATGCATATTTAGAATTGAAGCAGTTTGCTTCTTTATCATAGCAGCCAATTCAATGTTTTTAAGGCAGAGAAAGAAGTCAATGATATTTGAGTAGCTTGGGGCAGGAGCCAGAAACAAATATAATGTGTTCTATCAAGTGAGAGCAACTATAAAATCAATGGGACTTTTGAGATTAAAAATACTAGACCATTGAATCCAAAACTTTAGTCACTGATATTTTCCCCTGAGTTCATTTTGCTGAGCAAGAAGAGTAGCTCTTCACCAAGGAAGGCCAAATTTAAATTTAAAATACAAATATTCCAAAAAATAAAAAATAAGATAAATAAAAGAAAAGAAAAATATTCCTGTACACACACACACACACACTATCAAAGAAACTTAAATATGAAACAAAAATTTTTTATTCCCCCTAAACTTTTTAAATGTGTCTAGGCTCACACTCATGGCAGTTTCTCAGTTCCAAGTTGCCCTAGCATATCCAGAATAATATAGAGCCCACTAGCTGTATTTTTAATACTATGAGTGAATTAATTCAAAATGGCTTTTTACACAAAAGGGTTATTTTTTCATGTTAAAAAAAGTAATATTCTTGCAATGTAGAAATTCTGAGAAAAAAGTAAAAGGGATATTTAAAAAATTCAATAATATAGAGAAAAGTATTAATAGTTTATGATATTTTCATTTTAAATATTATTTGTGTTTTATTTTTGCATCTTATTTTCGTTTTAAATTTAATTTATGAATAGGTAAAACAGTCATATGATTTCAAAATCAAAACTGTTCTGTTTACATTGAAAAATCCTACTTTACATCTATCCTTCCTACCACAATACGCACACACACTCTCTACGGGTAACTAACCACTTTAATTTCCTGTATATTCTTCCCATGATTTTTCTATGTGAATAAAGGCAAACATAAGTATATGTTCTTAGTATCATCTCTTTCTTAGTTAAAATATAGCATTCTGAATGCTTATTTCTAAACAAACTATTTTTCTCTGTATAATATATATGCATATATTACTTTCTCTGTATATGTATTTAGCTATATAGAGAGATATATATCTATGTAGCTCTGTAGAAAGCTAATATACAAATTCTCTAATAGATATAAATTATTTTATTCTTCCATTAGGCAGATACATCATAGTTTATCAATTTTTCATTAATGAACACCTAAGTTGTTTCCAGTTCTGCTGTTTGTAATGCAAAGAACCTTGCAAATATGTCATTTCTTACCTTACTGAGTGTGATAAATATCACCAAATACCTTCTATAAGAATTTTACTATTTTTCCCTCCTGCCACCTCCTACCATGAGAGTGCTTTTTCTTTTTTAAGATTTTTTTTTTTATTATGAGAGTGAGTTAGAGAAAGTGAGCAAGCACAAATGAGGGGAGGGCAGAAGGAGAGGGAGAAGGAGATTCTCCACTGATCAGGGAGCCCCAAGCAGGGCTTGATCCCAGGACCCTGAGATCATAACCCAGGACCCTGAGATCATAACCTGAGCCAAAGGTAGATGCTTAACCAATTGAGCCACCCAGGGACCCCGAGAATGCTGGTTTCTTAACCAATAGAAAATGTTGTCAAACTTCTGTAATTTTGAAAAAGCATATTATCTTTACACAAGTAAATGTCACATTGCATATGCAATTTCAGCACCAAATTTTAAGGATCAGATTGAACATAATTGACTTTAGTTCAAAGAAGTAGAAGAAAGCCAAGAAATGTAGGTGTACCATAAGTCAAAGGAGATTTATTTTTTTAAGTTCAGTGTCAAAAGCAAGTGTGATTAAGTCCTAGGTTGCCTTCTTCCTGCTAAAGACATTTTTCTTTCAATTAAATTTTCCAATTTCAAAATTTAAATATATGGAAAGTTATTTAACTGTAAAATAATTATACTTGGTTGTTAAAAAATTAGCAAAATCTTTGTATTCATCATCTCAATTTATTTTGGGACCCTAGGTTTACTTATACAGTTTCTTGCAAGGTCGAACCACATTTTTTCCACTTTATTTTTTTTAAGATTTTATTTATTTGAGAGAGAGCTCACATAAGTAGGAAGGGAGGGGCAAAAGGAGGGAGAGAATCAGACTCCCTCACTGAGCAGGGAGAACTTCTTAGGGCTCAATCCCAGGACCCCATGATCATGACCTGAGCTCAGGGCAGACACTTAACTGAGTGAGCCACCCAGGTGCCCTCTACTTTATTTTTAAATACACAAAGTGCTTATTAGTTATTTAAGATAAAAGGTTAAATGGGACTATTTGAATTATCCTCAATTTTCTGCTCCATTGAAAATGGCTTATTGGACCCTTCTTTTTAGGGGTTCCAGATTTCCCCATAAGAGATATAATATAGCTATGTTTTCACTCTTCATATTTCTGTTTCATAATGAGAAATAAGATCCAAAAGAATTCTGTTTTTCTTTTTCTCCTACTTCCATAGACCTCACTTGAAATCTTTGGCATTTACCACCTTCTAAACAGCTGACATTTCTTTTTCTGGTTGAGAAATAAAAAACGTTGTAAAATGATATATATTGTTGGACATAAAATACAAAGTCAAGGTCCCAGTAATTAAGTGAGAAGGGTTAGCAATTAAACTCAGTCTCCTCCAAATAAAGACTCTTAACCTTGCCACAGATAATTCTGTTCTGGGGTTCCAAAAACATGAAGGTGACACTAATCAGTTCCTCCTTCTGATAGTAGAGGGTGGGGTAAGGAGGGATTTTCTTTGGCTACTATCTAATTTCAGTACCTTGTACCCTGTGGACTCGCCCCCCCCCAATCATTGGCTAATTAAAGGCTAGCCATCACTTACCAACACTTGAAAATTAGCAATGGACTTCTTTTAAAACCTCAACTTTTTATGGCTCCTCACAAGGGATCATTGGAAGCTTTGTTTCAAAATATGTTTTGTATGTATTAATTTATATATATATATTAGTTTCCTTTGACTGCTATAACAAGTTCCCACAAATCTTATGGCTTAAAACAACTAAATTTATTCTCTCCCAGTTCTGGACTCAAAAAGTCCGACATCAAGGTATAGAGGCAGGGCCAGACTTCTTTCAGAGGCTCTTGGAATGAACTCTTCTAGCTTCTGATGACTGTCATCAATTCTTGGCTTGTGATTCTGCCCTTCCAGTCTTTCCATCTATTTCCACATTGCCCCCAGTGTGATTATCATATCTGCCTCTTTTATTATTATTATTTTTTTAGTATTTCTTTATTTGAGAGAATGGGTGGGGGAGGCAAGGGGGGGGAGGGTGTTTCAGAGGGAGAGGCAGTAAGACTCTCAAGCCCACTCCACCCTGAGCAGGGAGTGGGGAGCTCTAGGTGGGATCGATCTCATGACTCTGAGATCATGGACTGAGTGGAAACCAAGAGTCTGATGCTCAACTGACTGCACCACCCAGGCACACCATATCTGCCTCTTTTATAAGGATACTTGGGATTGGATTTAAGGCCCACCCAGATAATCCAGGATAGTGCTCTGTCAGGATTCTTAACCTAATCACATCTACATTGACCTTTTTTTTCCTGATAAGAACACATTTACCGTTTCCAGGAATTAGGACCTGCTATCTTTGGGTGGCCATTATTCAGAGTACCATACTATATTTAGACATGTTCTTGAACTGTCTTCCACAGTCCTTACTGCAAAGCAGAAATTTAACCTTGAGATTCCAAATGCCCCTATTCAACCCTGCCTTATCCTGTCATTTTTCTTTGTTTTAGAAATATATTTTTTCTTGGTATCCAAGTAAAATCTGCTGTTTTAAAATTATTTTAAAAATAGAAAAAAGTAGCAAAGTAAAAATAATCTATGACCTGAATAGTCAAAGATAACCACTATTAACATCTCCATTTTTCCCCTAAGATTGTACATCCTCAGCACATGATACATACTAAATATATGTTTGATGAAAAAACAAGCAAGTGAACTAATACATTGCATTGTAGCTTTCTATCATATAAAGGATGTGGAGCTTGAACTTCAGGTGGGTCATGTAGCATCTCTGCACTTTACCAGCTGTATGCTACTCAATCTATTCATGCTTCAACATTCCTGCTGTGAAATGGAAAGTTGTAATTGTAGTCCACATAGGGTTTTTTTAGAAGATTACAATGTAGAGCAGAGGGTTGGCACATAAGTCTCAGTAGATATTAGGTGTAAGATTCAAGACAGAAAAAGGGGATTTCACTCCAATGGTGGTAATTGTTGGGGGATGGATTTTGTGTTAACATTTGGATTTTTTTTCTTCCAATTATAATCTTTCAAAAGTGGCATGGAACACCATAAGAAAATTAGTGAGATATTTTGGCTGAACTCTGGATGACCACGGTATTGAAAAGGGATTCATATATTTTATAAGCATGAGGACAGTCATTTCTGAAGTCTCTACCGATTTTGAGAGTCCCATATTCCTAATCTGTTTTCCTCCTGTTATCAAGGAATTTCTCCATTTCCAATAAATCAAAAACATGTAGACAAACAGGAGTGATCTAAACGTAGCTAGACTGGTAATGGCTATGTTCCCAGAGTGAATGTTCATGCAGGAGGACTCCATTGGGGAATAAATTTATGTACTTCTGTTCTGTCTAGAGGGTGTGTTCACATGGGTCCTTGTGTCTGAGAAGAAGGGGTTAAAAGCTTTCAAATTAATCAATCAAAATACGTTACATATTTCTATCACAATTAATGCACAATTAATTAGCCTCCTAGAATCTGAACATGTGTAATAATATTAAGCAAATGCTGCTTTAAGTGAAAATGAACCCAGAATGACAATGCTTCTCAAGTGCTAAATCTGTAGTTCATATAAAGTAGCAACATGAGACATCTCTATAAAGAATTTATTTCTATTTATTCAATAATTAATTATAAAACAGCTTCATGCTATTATGTTTGTCACAGTTAATTTAAATAATGGTTTGGAAATATCGCATCTATTCGAGGAAAAACAGTACATTCTACAATGTGCCTAGCTTTGTGAATACTGTGCTATTTTCTCTATAAGGCAATTTATAACAATGCTTAAGTCAGTGTTCCCAAAGAGTTTTCACATCAAAATTACTTTGACAGATTCTAAAAATGTATGGATCTGCAAGTCTCCCCTTCACTTCCTTCCCAGCAGCATTCTAGGAATTGTTGTAACTAATTTCAGAGGCTAAGAAAAAACTTAACAACTCTTCATAAAACTTCTTCAACCTGCTTTAAACAGCAGTAATTGATTAGAAATAGGAACATAAATTGGGTCACTAATCAAAGATAAAGTCCTTAAAGCAGCTTGTATTCATTTAGTCATTCATTTTTTTGTTCAAATATGTATTAGGAACTTACTATGTCAAGCTCTTTGCCTCCTGAGCTTCATTTCTTGATCTATAAAATGAGAAATACCTACATCCACAGTGGTTGAGCAAATGAATGATATAAATAGTGTACATATTGGTTTAGCAAACTTATAGGTAAGAAATATCAGTAATTATCATTATCACTATCATTAT
Organism: Ailurus styani; assembly: GCA_002007465.1. Classification (NCBI taxonomy): domain Eukaryota; kingdom Metazoa; phylum Chordata; class Mammalia; order Carnivora; family Ailuridae; genus Ailurus; species Ailurus styani. The sequence goes on from LNAC01000361.1 coordinate 1,556,409, forward strand.
GCCATGCTATTTATCAATATGATTGTTAAATAGAGGTTTGTTAGTTTTGGTTCATCTAGCCTTACAAATGATAGTAAAAAATGATTTAAAATTTTTAAATTAGTTTACCCCTCTGTTTACTCAACTAGATGATAATACTACCAGATACATATCAAAACTTTACCAGAGCTATCTCATTATTTGGGGATTTGCAAAATATGGACCCAAAATATCCTTGAGGCTTCCGGGATATAGAAAGTTTATATATATATATATATATATATATATATATATATATATATATATTAAAAGCAGCTAAAAAAAATAGTATCAGGCGTTTTTCTACAAACTACCCATATTAGCTCACAGTGACTTTATGGAGTAGGTTTTATTTTTAATCCCATTTTAAGAATGTAGAAGCTGAGGAAAAGGGAGAATAACAGTCTTGCCTGAAGTCATATGGCTAATTGGTGGTAGAGTGGGAATCTGAAACTAAGCAGATTAACTGCAGAGCCGATTTTCCTAACCAGAAATTTCATTGTCGTTGGTAGATTGTTATATGGCCACAGTGCTTCTGGGTAAAATTTTTTATCTTTTTTTTTTCAATTTTCAACTTTCCCTGAATGATCCTAAGATCCAGGAGTGCGAAGACATTATTGGAATTTCTCACCATTATATCCTTAGTGCCTTGGAGAGGGCCTGTCATATGCCAAGTGTTGTTTAATAAATATTTGTCAAAAAACTTAATGAAATTACCTGCTACAAAGGAGAAAAAAATCAAATGAACATATGTTACTCTAAAAAAAAAACTGTTGAATAATATTTACTTCCTCTTGATGTTATTTTTCAACCTCTGTCTAGTTGCATTAAAAATACATATATATTATCAATCTGAGACTTTGCCTAGTCCTTTGTGATGTACATGATCATTATTAGTGCTGAAAAAAATTCTCATTATTGTGTTCATAGAAACTAACAAAGGTGCTGCACATGCATACATTTTTTTCAATCCAAATTCTAGAGAATAAGATTACTATGCTTATTTTCAACATCATCTTGCTTTTGCCCCAGTATCTTGTGGTTTTGGCTCAGTTCTTTGATAGTAACCAGAGATGAGCTTCTTTTCTAATAACAATTCAGGCTGAAAATGAGACCCTATTATCATTCTGAACTATGTTTCTTTTGCCAACTCTTAGCTCTCAAACTATAAAAGATTTTGTTTGACATATTATCTCATTTTAAAGTTTTCGAGGTTCTTTAGGAAAAGATATATCCTCTAATGGATAAAAATAAGCATAATTCCATTCTGAATATGCTGATTGGTTGTTGACATGTAATTATTGCCATATGTACTGAACTTCCATCAAAAAGTTTACATATCCTTCTTATACTTGAGCCTCTTCACGATCCTCCAAAATTTCCAGTGAAGCATATCGAACATCGTGGGGTAATAGGCCATTTCTTAGAAAACTCAGAGTGCTTGCATCCATTTTGTCACTCAAGATCCCAGCAAGAAATTGATGGCTCCACTTTAAAAGGGGTAATTGTAGACTGTATGATAAAGAAACCATTTATAAAGTGTTGGAATGGTTCACAGAAACCCACAGATAGGGAAAACATCCTGGGCCTGTTAGCTCCACTGGGACTAGGGGAAGCCTGCAAATTTAGTAGATGTGGACTGAGGTATCCAGTGCAACTAGGGCCAAATTCCTGGCTAACGTGGAGGAGGGCAGGTCAATAAACACCTCAGTCTGTCTCTTTTGTGGCCTTCTTGTTTTCTGCTATGACCTCTCAAAACCAACCTGAAATCAGAGGTCAAGAGAGCCTGGTTTATGAAATTTATAGAGATTAGTCAGTCTCCTGAGGTACAGAATAGAATGATGGGTGGAAAGAAGATGGGGGAGGGGCAAACAGACAGCATCTAGCCCAACTACAGTTGAACAGAAAATTAAAGAATAACACGGTTTTGGCTCAAGTACATGGGCTTATTTTATTGGAGCTTAATTCTTCTTTATTCCCCATTTCAAATAAGAGGCACCACATTTCTTCTAGACATACAGAAGAGAAAAACTGGAGTCATCTTTGACTCTTCCTTCTTCATTACCTATCGTTAAAACTCTGTCCAGTTTCTTTTATATTTCCAAAAATTGTATCTCCAGTAATGCATCTCTGGGGCAAATTCATGCCATTTCTCCTGCCAACACCTTTTTGTAAGTCTTGATGTTGCCATCTCTGAAAAATTAATTGGTTCACAGTGACAAACTTCTAAGAGGCTGGTGTTCCTAAATCTCCATCTGCTTTTCTCTAGAGACTGCTTGTGTTCTCAGTTGTTACCGATGTCAAGTGCACCATCCTCTACCCTGGTTTAAACTTTCCACGGGGTGTCCTCAGCATCACCAACAGTCTTTACTTCCTAATTATTTCTCCATGTGAAAATTCTCTTATTCTAATGTGCCCTGTGTGTATGGCCCTGATTATTGCTTTGGCTGATGCAATTTCCTCCATTTTGGAAGATTACCCCGAGCTCACTAAATCTTAAAATCTAATCTTCCTTTAAAAACCATTGTTTTCATATTACCTTTCTTAACTAATCAGACTACTCTAATGATGCTCTCTTCTAACTTTTATTATATCTGTCTGCTTTTCTACATGCTTGTAGGTACTTACTTCTTTTATAGTCATGTATTATCTTATTGTACTGAGAATAAAGAGTTCATTTCATTCACACACTTCACATCATCTGAAATAGTTTTAGAAATAATATCAGACATATGGTAGTGTCTCAATAAAATATTCTCAGTCAGATTGGGCACTTTTATTTTACTTGCTCATTAGTTGTTTATTTGTTTGCTTAGCTAATTTAGAACAGCTCTAGAAAGAATTAACCAAACCCATGTAAACAGTGCATACTTTTTTTTTATTGCATACTTTTTGACTACTGATTTCTCTCTCAGGGATTTGTCCTACAGAATAAGTTAAGAAGGAGCTCAAAGATTTAGCTTCATGGATGTTCATGAAAATGTTCTTTATAATAACACAAAAAATCATAAATACTTTACGACAGAGGATGTGAAAGTATGAATATTCAAATAAGCATGATACTATCTAGTTTTAAAAAAGATGTTTATTATTAAATTGGCATGATAACTACATGATTTTTAAGTTTAGAAGCAGGTAATAAATTAGGCTTTATTTTGATTTTTTTTGTAGAAGCCATTGTAGATGTTAATACACATATATACATAAATATATATAAATATGGCTACTATTAATTATCTGTGGCAGTGGGTAAATTACAGATTTTTAAAAATTTATCGGCATTTTCTAACAATAAAAATTACAGAATACTTTGAAAATAACTATCACAATTAAGACTCTTCTCTCAGTTATAGACTTTATGGCTTTTATACAAAGTGATCAAGTTAGCTACTTTCAATTAAATAACTTTATTTTACTTACTGAATGACTTAAAGTATTTACCAGAGCAAATGTTTGTCAATTATAATATATCCTGCCCTAATCATTATCTACTGATATTTAAACTATTTCACTGACATCACAATTTATTTGGAAAACAGCCAAATATAAAATCTGTAAGGTGTCAAATTTGAAAATGAAAATACAAATTTCACCCAGAAGTGGCTATTTCATATGTATGAAAAAGGCAACAAAAGATAGTACTACTCTGTCCTTTAATGACCAAGTGAGGTGGTTTGGGATTTCATGAAGGAGAATTGCCCTTGCAGGAGAAGTATTTGTGTAGGAAAGTGGCTTAAATCCAACTTATACTATATATTTACTGTTTAAGATCCTAGGTAGAGCCTGAAGGCATAGAATTAAACAGGGGCCATACATACCCACGTATAAGTATAAAAGCATAGATGCATGCATAAATGAATATTGTATCTGTCTAGAAGGTGAGATGCTATGTTCTAACATTCAGCTAAATCACAAATTTAATGACTTCACAAAATCATTTCAGTAAGTAAAATAAACTTAACTGAAGCAACTGATTTTATCGTTTTATATGGAAACCATATAGATTCAACCGAGAGATTTGAAAAAGATCTTAATTATGATGAATATTTTCTAAGTATTTAGTAATTTCTTTAAAATTATTGAAAAGTACTGAAAGCAAAATGGGATCCATAGGCCAGAGACACTAGATATGACAAGTAGGAAAATCTACTTCCTGGAGGAGAAAAACAAAGGCAGTACCTCTACCACTTCATCTTGGAAGCAGGGAGGTAGAGGGGTATGTCTAACCTATAATTCCTTGGGTTTTAGTTAGGGAGTGTTATGCTTTATCACTCTAAGCATAGAAGTGGACGGAGTTGATGACTATAATTTTCTGTGCCAAACCAGGTAGGTTGAAAATTGAGTACAATATTACTTAAGCTAAATATTGCTTCAAACTGGCAAAACTGGAGGATATAATATGGCTCACAATAACACAGGTTTTTAAATTCAGCATGCTTGGTTTTGAATTTTGGCTTTCCTACACTCATAGTACTTATTCACTTATTATTCACTCAGCAATTTTTAGCATTAACCTTATGGCAGGCAAAATACTAGGCATTGCTGGTAAATTAGGGAGCAAAACACATATTATCCTTGCTCCCTTACAGTTTAATGATAGAGACAGACATTAATCAAATAATTTTACTAATAACATAATTGCATACAATGGTAAATCAATGCAGGAAAATTTTTTGGAAGCTATGCAAGTATATTTTGGATGTTCAATCAGTGGTTATAAAATAATTCAGGAAAGAATGTAGTCCTAAGATAGACAGGAGTATGATATTACTTACAGAATTTATGATACTATTTATTTACCAGCTTGATTATAGAGAGTCATAGAAAGCATCAAAAGCAAAGAGTAGAAAAATGAGCTTATAGACCATCCAGAAGTTTATCCTAGGACAAATGAAAGGCATTGAAGATTTTTAAGCAAGAAAGTTTCAAGGTGAAATTTCTGTTTCTAAAGCTACTTTGACTACATTAAGGAAAAAAAGTGGATTGAAAGGTTTTTGAGTATTATGGGGAATTCAGTGAATTTGAAACATACCAGACGACTGGGCGCCTGGTGGCTCACTTGGTTAAGCGTTTGCCTTCAGCTCAGGTCCTTCTCTCTCTGTCACCCACTTGTGGTGTCTCTTTCTCTCCCTCTCTCTCTCTCAAATAAATAAAATCTTAACACACACACACACACACACACACACACACACACACACACACTATACCAGACTGCAGACAATAGTCACTTGAACTAGGGAGTGGTGGTTATAGAGATATACTAGAGATGATGACTCCTACATTTTTAGCTTTTGCAGTTGATTGGAAGAAGATGCCAGTCACAAAGCTAGGGAATACGTCAACAGGACCAAAAATAATTGCATTTAAATTGATTAAATTTAGTGTAAGATGCTTTTGAGATATCCAGATGGAAATTCAAATAAGTTCTTGGATATAAAGGTCTAAAGCTCAGAGAGCCCTGAGTTAGAAATAGTAATCTGATGTTCATTGGTTAATAGTTGGTTATTGAAGTCATAGGCCTGAATGAGGTAGATCCAAGAGAGGATAGAGTCAGAAGAGAAGGAATCATTGGATACATCTTTGAAACATTTTATTATTTAAAGGACACTTGCAGCAAGCAAAAGAGACTCAACAGAAAACTAAGAGAAAAACCTGAAGAAAACGAAGAAACCAAGGAAAGAAGGTGCTTCAGTAAAGAGTGGTTAATAGTGCTGAATGTTTCTGGGAAGTCATAATTTATGTCAAGCATGCAGCTTGTGAGAATTATGTAGTGAGAATTGTGGGTGCACAAACCAGGCCGTGTGGATACATGTAAAGAAATAGATTCAATGTAGGCAACTCTTTACTAGGCAAGGAAAAAAAAAAGATGATAGCTGAAGGGGAAGGAGGAGACAAAGTAATGTCTTTTAGTAGGATAGAATTTTAAGTATGTCTCAGTACTAATGGAAAGAATACACTAAAAAGAGAGAAATCTAAAAGAGAGAAAAGAGAAGGAATAATCAAGAGAAGGCTCTGATAACATTGGCTAAGTTATTTATATCTCTGCCTTGGTTTTCACAGCCGTAAAATGGATAAAATAATACCTACCTTATAAGACTATTCTAACAGTTAAATAATATGATGTTGGTAGAATACTCAGTAAAAACTTTGGCACACAGAATGCATTTAATAAATTGGTGCCTAAAATGAACTCAGCACCTAATACAGGATCTTATACACATTAGATGGTCAACAATTACTTATTAAAAGTTGAAGGAATATGATCTTGTTACATGATTTTTGATTAGTTGGGACTATAAATGAGTCTGATCCATATTACTGTATACTAGATTACAGCTACACCTTGGATATTCACTGATGATGATGATGATGGTGATGATGATGATGATATTCAGTATTTGCCTTCTGGTGATGTTGATGTTTGGGGCCTTTGTGTTCACAGGGTACAATTTTTCTACCTGGAAATAAAGTCCTTGAGCATCCCTGCAATGAGGAGAACCCAGGAAAATACCTTTTTGAAGTAGTTCCAGGTAAGATAGTTTTTTGGTTTCATTAAGTTACTGCCATTCCATGTTGGTAAAAGTGAAGACACACAACCTTTTTTCTTCTTGAGTGTGGCTAAGAACATTAATTTGACAAGGTAAGTGCCAAATCTGGTTAATATTTACACAGGTAATCATTTCAGGTTTGTACTACAAATGATCATACATGCACACACACACACACACACACATACACACACACACAGTACACACCTGGCCACATGACTATTGGATATTCATTTGTCTATGAGACTCCAGAGTTGACCATCAGTCATGACACAGCATTTATAAGGGACTATTGGAGACAAAATTAGTTTTACAGTGCTCTTGTGACAGGAAATTTGGCAAGGTCTTCCAGGTGGAATTGATTGCCCAGCTGATTCACCGTCATGTTTCTTCACAAGTTGCATCTTAACGGAAACTTTGCTCTAAAAATAAAACAAAACAAAAATCCTCTTTCAGTGACTAACCAAGCATTGCAGTTCTGTACCTCAGCTTTGCTCCCAACCAACCACTTCCACATGTTTGGCTTCTAGCATTAAGGATGTCTCTGCCAAACCATGATATCCTGCAGTTAAATTTCTTCAACATCTGTTCATTTTTTTCTAGTCATCTCCATCCTTCTTTCTCAGAGTACCTGATCTCCACTTAAATGTTTGACTCACTCAACAACAATTTTTTTTTCAAGGCCCATGATCTACTTCTTTGATCAGTTTGTTAGCCCTTCCTTAATCCTTGATATAAGAAAAAGGGTTAGGAATGTGGTTTTTATAGCATTGGCTCTGGCTAACCCAGTTCATGTTATACTGACCCTGATTTAATCACAGTCTAGGGTGTGTGTGAATTTATTTGGATGACTAATATGTAATGCATATCAATAATGCTGGCACATAGGCAGCCAATAAAACATTTTTCCCTGGATTTATAAATGCTGGGAATCTGAAATGTGGAAGCCTATTTTTCCCCCTCACTGGAAACAGCTGTAGCACTGAGTTCATCTGGCTCATGGTGGAATCCATGACTACATGTTAATTAATGCAGCTGAAGTGCAGAAAGGTTAGTCAGATGCATTGTGTTATTTGTTTTCCCCTGGGAAGAGCACATTGTAAGAAACCTGAATCCTGTTTGCCCTATTTAAATCTTTTTATACTTACTTTTTAGTGGAATACACAGTATGGAACCAAATTCCAGATGTTGCAAAGTCTTTGAAGTATCATTAGAGGAAATTTCTTTCCCTATTTATTTGCAACATTAGTGCCTATTGGCTTTTAAGTGAACATGGTATTAAGGTCTGCTTTTCCATTCTGTCCACTACATGTGTAGTGATTTCATCTTTTGGTAGAGGTATTCTGATATAACATAAATGTCAAGATTGTTCTAGAGACAACTGTGTCCTCAAGCCTGGGAAGTCTCAAAACTTCCCCTCTAAGATTGTTGTTCTAGGTCATGTGCTTCACGTGCCAGGCATGTGACATAATGGATTTTGATGAGCAAGGCCTAAGAAGTTTTGGGCTGCATGAAGTGAAACGTGAAGGTTGTCCTTTCAAAAAATTTTTCTTCTTTAAGGAAATTTCGGTTTGCTGCAGTCATTATGGAAATAAACATATCATGCCCATAGCTCATTTGAAAAGATGCTTCCTGAGTCATTAATACAATATATAGTAGCTTCTTAATTAGGTTTTATAATTCTGAATTATCTTAAGGAGTGACAAGACAATTGTGCCAAATGGTTCTTTAAAGAGGGAGTTGGGAAAACCCTATGGCCACCTTAATAATCCAGTGTTTGTGCCATTATTCATGGTCATCGAGGCCTTATTGGTGTGCACCTCACATTAAGATGGAATCTCCAGACAAATACTTCTGTACTTGTATGAAAATGTGGGGATCTGTATCACATGACTTTTAACAAATTTTTGCAAAATTAGGATTACAAACTATACTTGATTTATCTTTACAAATGAGAATGATAAGATAATGTTTTCTAATTATTCCAATTGTGTGGTAGTTTGACGCGGGGAATCTGGAAAGTTGCAAGAGTGTTTTCATTTTTCAGAAAGGGTGGGAAACAGGCAGGACTGCAACGATGGGTCAGTGCCTTGTACAGAACCTTCTGCCTGGCAGCAGAGCCTTAGAGCACGGATTGATTCTCTGTTGGCTTTCTCTGTGGAATTCTCTCAATCAGCACTTTTGAAAATCCATCCTACAAATGATGTTTACAGATCCAACATGATTCTGTCTTTATGTACAAATACCTCAAGCCCAACTACCCAATATATATCAATAGATGGGATTAAATCCTTTAATCCCGCATGCCTATAATTATTTCCAACAAAACTAACAAAAGCCTCCCAAAAGCTCTTTGCCAAATATTTTCTTACCATATATATGCACACACATTTGTGAGTGTATGTTCATATATATTTATACAGCTTATCAGTATATGTGCTATATGTCTTTATAATTCTTTATACTATAGGATATTATATTATAGTATATAATCTTTATAATTTTATATATATATCCATATATGCTATGTAGATAGGAGTTTTTGTTTTGTCATTTTTGTTTTGCTTAAATCTGAAATGTCCTCTGAAATTAAGTAATAGTCATATGTAAATAATATAAAAATATTTTTCAATAGAATTGAAAGTCTCCGATCTTTGTGTGTTACTTAAATTTGTATATTATATTTCTAGGCAGGTTTTCAATTTTTGTAAAAAATCTATCTGACAACAGATCTACCATAATTTAGGGTTAATTTCTTTTAAAACTGCTATTATCCCATGAAATGAATTGTCTGTAAACAATGCTGTGATTTATAGCGTTTCACTACAGTTTTTTCCTATTTCTCCACTCGTTATTCAAAACAGAGATGTTAGCCAAATTGGCAAATTTGAAGACTTTGCTGTCAGGCATGCCAGATTTTAGACTGGAGTGAACTTTTATGGCCAAGTGCTAAGCGTTTGGGAAATGTGGTTGAGAAAGGAATGTTGGCAGAATTTAATGTATAGTACTTGAAGTAAGAAAATGCAGTCAGTCTCTTTGCTTCTCAGAATATGTTCTGGGCAAATTTTCCTTATGTTGCTTTAAAAAATAAACAGTAATTAATGGACAATGATATCTTAACTTTCTTTGAAGAATAGTTTGTCAGAAAGAAGAAGCCATAGTGATTCAGAGACACAGGCAGGCAAAAGGAGACGAGGAAGTGTGTACGCCACAAGAAGCATGAGCCACCTCTTTCTTCTCATCATGGTGTCTCTAACACCTGGTACAGCATAATGCAAGGTGCTGAATAAATACTTCTTCAAGTGTATATGTTTACCAGGTTTACGGAGGACTCACAATCCTATGAAATGGTTTTATTGTTGGTGATAGCGTCTCCTAACTTGGCCATGTTGGACTCTTACTTCCTGCTATGTAAGATCTTTCCATCCCCTGGTGCAGCAGAGACCTCTTTGTAGCTCTAATGGTTGAAGTGGAGGGAAATTCTTCACATTCTCAGTCCTGTTTCTCTGGCTTCCTTTCTGATAATACCACCAAGAGAAAGATGGAAGAAGGTACAAGTGTGCATTTTGTGCTATTGCCCGGGTTAGCCCTTCAACACTGACTGCTTATTATATACCTTTTCCAAAAGTTGGCTAACTCATACAGTACATTTGTGGATTATTCAGCACCCCTAGAATGGGAAATCTGCTTCACATGGTAGAATTTTCCACCTTAGGCATGGTCCTGTTGGATGGGATAGGCTTCAGGTCAGCTGCTTGCTTTGTGCTCATTCAGCTACCAGAAAACTCATGTACCCTGGACTGCCAAGCAGAGATAATGCAGGCTCTTTCTCTGTTGCTGCCTCCCTCAACACTGTCAGCTTGCCCCCTTCTCCATGAAGCATGAACTTCACACCCCACACTTTGAATGGCTTGCCAAGCTTCATGTGAGTCCACAACTTGGAGAAGGTGTGATTGACAGTTCTAACACACTTCATAATTTACCAGAAACTCTCTGGTGCTTTCCCAGTTTGTTCTGATGGCTGAGAAAATTTCTTTTCCTCCCCTTCAAAAACTAGGGCTTGTCTTGAAAACTTTTTTCCGAGAGTCACTTTCCCTATCCTAATCTTCCTCTTGTCATAGTCAGGGGCAGGAAAATGGGGTTTGGGTTTCTTCTTGGAAATGCATTCTCTGTAAGCCTTGCAGGGATGTGGTTAGGTACAACTTCCATTGTGGTTTTCAACTTAGAATGGGGGGTTTTAGCAGTTTTTCCTTCAGATTTTGATCTTAACAACAATTCCAGGATAATGGAAAGACAACTCTTTATCTCTCTTTATCTATGCTCTTAGACTGGATTCCAGAAAAACACCCTCTGATGGAGAGTGATGTTAAAAGGTGTTTTGGGATTGAAAAGATATATGCATTCCTATATTTATTGCAGCATTATTTAGAATAGCCAGGATGTGGAAGCAACCCCAGTGTCTATACACACACACACACACACACACACACACTAGTTTTATATACTATATTATTGTATACTATATGCTATATATATGATCTACTATAAAATATATATTAGCCATAAAAAGAATGAAATTGCCATTTGCAATAACAGTGCTGGATCTAGAGTGTATAATGCTAAGTGAAACAAGTCAGTCAGAGAAAGCCAAATACCATATGATTCCCCTCATATGTGGAATTTGAGAAACCAAACAAATGAACAAAGAAAAAAAAAAGAGACAAACAAAAAAAATACTCTTAAATACAGAGAAGAAAGTGGTTGCCAGAGGGGTGGTAGATTGGGGAATGGGTGAAATAGATGAAGGGGGTTAAAAATACATTTATCTTGATGAGCACTGAGTCATGTATAAAATTATGGAATCGCTATGTACTTGAAACTAACACAACATTGTATGTTAATTATACTGGAGATAGTAGATAGATAGAGATGGATAGATTTTTTTTTAAAGATTTTATTTATTTATTTGACACACAGAGAGAGATTACAAGTAGGCAAAGAGGCAGGCAGGGAGAGAGGAGAGAGGAGGAAGCAGGATCCCTGCTGAGCAGAGAGCCCGATGTGGGCCTTGATCCCAGGACTCTGGGATCATGACCTGAGCTGAAAGCAGAGGCTTTAACCAACTGAGCCACCCAGGTGCCTGATGGATAGATTTTTTTAAAACCATGTATTGGGGAATGCTCTCTGGAGATCTTTCATCTATGGCAAGCAAGGAAAGCAGGATGAGGTAGAAAGAGAAGCTGACCCACAACACCATTGCAAATGAGCTCTCAGCTGATGCTGCACGGAGCTCTGGACCTGGGATTCTCCTCAGAGCTGCTCAAACTGAGGGACCAGACCTTGTTTCTTGGCGTCAGCTGGTCTAGTTGTCGATGGGGAAAGGGGAGACAGATACACTCAGGTGAAGCAGCTTCTTGTTGCAAGGGAGAGGAATTTCCATGAAGCTTTCTGTGAGTCATCAGCAGCCAACATACCAGCTTCTGGGATCTAGACAGAGCAGTACCGTATCCATGAGAGTAGCTATAATTTCATTTGTATCTAGCTTTCTGTATCCTGACGATGTTCCCAGCTCTTCACCTGTATCATTTAATTTGATCCTTATAACAGCTCCAGGGGACCAGCTCTGTTATCTTCATTTCCAGATAAAGAAACTGAGGCACAGTGAAGTAACCAGTGAATGCATGTGTGTGTGTGTGTGTGTGTGTGACTGATTTGCCTTTACAAAAGTAAAGTTCCAGAAAATCAAAATGAAGTTATATATATATTCTGGCTTAAAAATATGAGATATTAGAGGCTACAGCCTTATTTCTGAAATATGAGCATGCAAATGTATTATTATTAATGGAAATAGATATATTTGTATTAAGAGTTTTGATGCTTGAAGTGAGAGTAGGCATTTTCATTTATTTGCAGTTATTTATATGTTTAATCCTATCATAAAAATAGGACTAGATAAAGGTGCCCACTTAACAGTTCCTTCGAATGTAGGTTCTGAAGTCACAACTATACTGTCATGGAAAACTGGGGAGGAAAACTCACTTACCTGCACTAGCCTTACTTTTATATGTGAATAACTATACCAAAGAAGGAATACACGTCTGTAATTTTTTTCCTACAGAAAACCATTGCACGCTGGGGCTGAGCATTCTTCATTATGGAACTCACTTTGCTAAAATTGTCTCAGCTTCTTCACAAATTCCCTCCACATGCTGGCCAAATTTCCCCTCACTGTCTAACCACCAGCAAGCACGCTTAATATTACTCGTATGTTGGGAAGTGATACACCGACCTGCATAGGTATTATCCAAGGGAAAACTCATTATGATTGTCAAGGGCAATTACCAATATTCCAGACTCTCAAAACTCCATCTCGGCCCAGTGTCCCAAATCAATAATAACTAGAACTAGGAGGTTTTCTTATCTTCTTCCCTCCTCCAGGGAAAGAAAAGAGGTAAACACAGAAAAAAAAGGGGATAAGAGATGAAGAGACAGCTATGGAGGTGAAAAAAAAAAAAAAGAAATTTTGAAGGGTAATCCAAAGTGATTTTTATCTGCCTAGAAATGAAATTAAGCCCTTCAGAAAAGGAGAAGGTGTCATCTATTCTGCCGTTAGCTGTGACTATGCTAATTATTTCCAATACCCTTTGACAATTGGATATCATTTCTATAAATTTCAGGATTTTTATAAGCTAAGTGAAAACTGAGGAAGCATGGGTACTTAGACAATTCAGTAACTGCATTTTGCATCTTTTGTTTTTCAGAAAAATGTAAACACCTATAAAAATTGCAAACAATTTGGGGGGGTTTCAAAGATTCCCTGAAACCCAATTATGGACTCTAGATTAAGATCCATAGCTTAAATGTGGGGTCCAGAGACTTTATTAATTTCTATTTATCAATCTATTCATCTTTTTTTCCCATATTTAGCTATTTACCTCTATGTTCCTATGTATCTATTTCATCTATATACATTCATACATAAATGTGACAAAATTTTTTTTCTATTATTTATAATCACATGGTATACAGTTAATCAGTTTTTACTTTTATCTCCCTGATCAAGTTGTTTTTTCTCCTTGTTCTAGGATTGTGTAACTCTCCAGGTCCTATTTCACGCATTTACAAAAGAGCTCTTCCTAGGTAGAACATTTTGTGGGTCTGGAGACTCTATAATTTTTAATTTACCGAAAACTTGAACATATTTAGATGGTCAGTGCAGCCACACTATAGAATAAACCATATGAGAAATAGGTTGTTCTGAGAGATAGTCCTCTGCGTCTCTGAGGAAGAACAAAGCTTGGCCAGTTTTTGAGTTTTGAGATAATTATTTCACACACCAGCAATGATAGTTTATCTGTCTGTATTACCATGTCTGTATTTGCAATTCCTCCTAGAATGAATAAAGTCATCAGTTATATTAATTTGCTGTCATTTAAAAATGTAAGCCAGTATTTGGTGTATATTTTGTGTGAAAATGTGGAGATATTTTAATAGTATTCTAGCATAAAAGGCATAAAGGTTGGTCATTTTCTTGATCATTAGTTAAATATGCTGCTAAGGCATTTAATTTTATGACATTGTCTTTATCCTAACACTTTTTTCCCCTTTTTAAGTTAAAATTCATGCAATTATATTTGTTACCCAAAGGCAACTAGGACAATCTCTCCTTTTTGTTTTTTTTGGTTTGCCTAAGTCTGTAGGCAGCCTTGAAGTTTGTATTACTTTTTTTCCTAGCTAATATGTGGAAATCATTTAGAGAATGTGAGTAGGAGTTATTTATGGTATGAAAACATAATTCTATATACACAAGTAATTCTGAACATGAATTAAATAAATACATTGAAAATCAGCATGTTTTTGCTAACTATGTATTCTTTTATTTAAAAAAAGTGGGATTTTTGCTTCAAAATTCCCTTCCTACGTAAAAATGCCTTAAAATATACATTTGAAAGAGGCTATTAAAACAATACAAAGAGCATTTTAAGATGTGTGTAATCCCTTGAAATGCTGGTTACTGCCATGTCATCCAGAAGGCGTTTGGGGCATTTGTGAACCGATTTGGGGTGAAGAGTGTCTATTGAGGAACACTCTTTCCCAGTGTCGGTAGACATGTTCATCCATTCCCATTTAATTCTAGTATCCATTCCGTATGCCAGATCAGGGGCCGGCAAACATTTTCTGGAAAGGACCAAAGAATAAATATTTTAGGTTTTGCAGGCCACGTAGTCTCTGTTATAACTCAACTCTGTCATTATAGCACAAACAAATGGATATTGACTGTGTTCCAATAAAACTTTATTAATGGACACCACAATTTTGCATTCTGTATAATTCTCAAATATCAAGAAATACTATTTTCCTTTTGATTTTGTCTAACAACTTAAAAATGTAAAAAATAGATAGTTGGCCAGATTTGGTCCATGGGCCGGAGCTTATGGACCCTAGTAGCTGGATAAAAAAAGCAAACCTATGAAAAGGAGGCTGAGGATATGAATATAAATCACTAATCCCCACTGGTGCCACCAAGGCCAGAATTAGAACTCTGAGACGGCCTGTCTCCCCAGGCCGTAGCATCACCCACAGCCTCAAAATCATGATCCAGAAGCTGTTTGCCAACAGTTTTATTTAGAAGCTTCATCTTTTAGTAATACCTTTTTTTCCCCAATCATGATGAATCTAAAAACTTTTAGTGACCAAACCAAAATTCTCTCTTTAAACCCTGTCTTAGCTCATTTAGAATTCCAGAGCTGAACTTTGTTCTGTGACTTTTTAAGAAATGAATACCATTAATAGGAGATTGGGTGTGCCTAGCATGAAAAAAAAAATCCCCATGTTTTTTTAGTTTCTACAAGTTCAGGGAGTTATAAGTATTCTGATATGGAAGCATCCCTTCCAGGATCAAATAAGCTCAAAGTATCTTCTAAACTCACCATTCTATAATGTACCCTAGCATCTCAAAAATTTAAGTATCTAACAGAAAATGACACTACTTTGTTTACCAGGTGAACTAATGAGCTCATCTTCTCAGAGAGGTAGTTTATTTCTCTTTCCACTCATTTATTAATGTCTCTCTACCCCGAACCCACCAGGTTCCTTTAACACCAGCCACGAGAAACACTGCTATCATATTTACAGCTAAGGTTGACTTAAGTAGGTGTCTGGCCCTGTACTAATGCATGCCAAGCATTATATACAATTTTTCATTTAGGATATGATCATACGATTGATGCCACTCCCCTCCCTAGTGACCAGTGGTGCACGTTCACATTTCTAATAAATGCTCAAGCCAAGCTTCACACCCATCTGAGCCCAGCAAACCACCACATGCTACAGCTTTTTTATACCAAGAAGAATAAGAATATGGGTAGGTTTATTGTCTGGATCCCACAGAGGCCAAATCTAAGAGTTAAGAGACACAGAGAAGACAAATGAAGAAATGTGATGAAAGGTTTAAAACCTAGTGTACTCTGCATTTCCTCCCTCTGTCCTGCAGACTCATATTTCTTATATTGCTTGTATTCTGTTTCTTCCCCATTAGAGTTGAAGCTCTTGAATTCTATTCCTAGTGCCCAGCAGAGTGGCTGGCATAGAGTATATGCTCAATGCATGTCTGTTGAATTAATGAATAAGCTAGGCTTCCATTTTATTATCTATGGAATAATTGCACTGGATTAATCAAAATTTTAAAAGCCCTGCAGCCCTGAATTATTGAACTTGATCTGCACTTTCTCTCTACACTGACGGAGGCTGGAGACCAGAGAAGTTCATGAATTTCACAGACCGTATTCTTTAAAAAAGTAGTCTGCCTTTCCTCATCCTTCCGTCCTTCATTAGCACTAAAACCAATAGTGTGTTTGAGTACCTCGGTGGCAGCGGCTGTTTATTAACAAGTTATATGCTGGCATAAATGTGATTTTCCCCCCTCATTTTTCTTTGCGGCATTGTTTTAATTATGCATGCACAGGCTGTGTGTGTTTACCTGTCTTTTTATCCAAAAATTGAAAAGGGCTTTGCAATCCAATCATGCTAAGGAAATAGTAAAGTGTTAAACAAGTGTCAGTAATTGCTATTATGAAAACAGAGCTTCTCCAGGGTGGCTCTCTCTCTGCGATAGGGGCTCTTTGAGTGTTTCTGAGGGAGTGGGTGGCCAGTCCACAGGACAACCGATACGTTAGAAATGATATGGGAATGAGAAAGGGAAATCATACTTCACAGGAAAAGGAATGTAGCAGAAGGAAAACGAATGTGCTGCATAACAGCTGCTGATAATTAGGGGTGGGAAGTACGCTTGCACGGAGGATAACACTGGCATATCGCTGTGCCCTGTGCCAACGCTCAGCGAACCAGGGAAGGCGTTCCCATTTTTTCTTTTTCCTTTCTTTTTCTTTTCTTTCTTTTCTTTTCTCTTCCTTTCTTCTTCTTTTCCTTTCTTTTTTCTCTCCTCTCCTCTCTTCTCCTCTCTTGTCTTCTCTTCTCTTCTCTCCCTCTTCTTTCTTCTCCTCTCTTCTCCCTCCTCCCCCCTCATCCTCTCCCTCCTCCTCTTCCCCCCCCCTTTCTTCTTCTTAATAGAAAACTGAGCTGCAGTGGTTCTGAATATTTCAAATAGTGAAATCTCAAGAATCATCTGCAACCCAGTCATGGCCCTTGGGTCTGTTGGACATCCNTCTTTCTTTTTTCTCTCCTCTCCTCTCTTCTCCTCTCTTGTCTTCTCTTCTCTCCCTCTTCTTTCTTCTCCTCTCTTCTCCCTCCTCCCCCCTCATCCTCTCCCTCCTCCTCTTCCCCCCCCCTTTCTTCTTCTTAATAGAAAACTGAGCTGCAGTGGTTCTGAATATTTCAAATAGTGAAATCTCAAGAATCATCTGCAACCCAGTCATGGCCCTTGGGTCTGTTGGACATCCTGGCTCTGAAATAGATGTTATCTTTGTCTGTTCATCTTTATTTGCCGTGTCTGTTTGCCCTGTTCATTATTCAAATACTGCCTTTCTTAAAGATTGTTCTTTACAGTCCCATTACATCAGGCCTAGAAGGGTCCAGATGGCAATCCTGAGAGGTCCTGGATCCTGCAGAAATGTATGGTCCAACCTGCTGACATCCCTACACCCAAGATAAGAAAACTGCCAACTTAACGGGAACCACCTGGGGGTTATAAAAGCCCAGTTTATTCCAGTCACTTTGCTAATGATTTTGCTAAATACTAAACTATTTGCTTTAGGTATATGGGAGTAGAGAACACACAGTAAACTGTTCTGCAGCGACCTAGGAGGAGAGACGCCAAAGACAGGAGGACTGGGAGGTGATGGAGAAAAGGACAGCAGTGGGGGCCACCCTGGAAGCCAGCGTAGGAAGAGGACAAAGGTGTAGACGTCTATACGGGACACAGCCAGAAACAGTTCCCGACTCTGCCTCTGGAGCTGGTTGCTCAGAGCTGGTTGCTCTCTAAAGCAGTTTCCTCATAGGAAATGCAAAGTAAGACCGCTCCCTCACAAGGTTGTGGTGAGGATGGGAGGAGATAAGAGTATGAGGAACACTTAGCCCTCTGGCTGACCTGAGTGAGGTTCACTAAAAAGTAGCAGTATTTTGGAGCAATTGTCTGCAGAGTGTCATAAATAAGAGCTGGCTTGGATACTGAATTGTCTCAGATGGGGTCCTAAATGCAGAAGAAACTTAGGAAGTGACAAGTCAATGTGGACTGGAGTAATCAAGGAAGTCTTCCCGGAGGCAGTGAGTCTGCAGCTGGCATTTAAGTAAACTACAGGATTTTGATTAGATGACAAGAGGTTAATAATTTCAGGCTGAAGAAATACTGGCAAAGCATGAAGAAAGTTCTGAGACTAGAAGGGGGTACTAGTGGGACATGCAGTGTGATTCATGTGTGTGTCCTGCTGATCCAGGTTGTCCTGGAGAGCTAGCCATTTGGCTATTTCCTTCATAGCCTCAATTCAAAGGAGCCCCGATTCTTAGGGAACTTGGCAGCATTCAGACACCAAGCTATCCTCACACAGGCACTCAGCTAATTTTGTGAAAACATACAGTTCAATGCCAATCAAATGCTTATATTTCAAACATCAGAGTAATAAACCTAAATTTGAACTTTCATATTAATTCAAAGGGCATCAAGCAGCTGAGTCTAATAGCCCTCACCAACTTTCGAGGACAGTCACTAGATTGTTACTATGAAATGGCATTGGTTTAAGGATCCTCTGATCCCATACAGAAGGATTTCCCACAAACTCCTACTTAATTAACATGCTTTTAAAATAGCATTTTGCATCTATGCTAGAAAGAGAGGTGGGAAGAAAAAGTGCCTGTTAGTTTTCCAGGACTATCTAATGAAGTACCACAGACTGGGTGGCTTAAACAATAGAAATTTATTTTCTTCCAGTCTTGGAGGCTAGAAGTTCAAGGCGTTAGCAGGAGTGGGTTTCTTCTGAAGCATCATTCCTTGATTTATAGTTGGCTCCCTTCTCCTGCGTGTTCTCAGGGTCTTCCCTCTGCACCCATTCGTGCCTTAAGATTTCTTTTTCCTACAGGGGACAGTAGTCAGTTTGGATCAAGATCTACTCTCATGACTTCATTTTAACTTAATTGCCTCTTTAAGACCCTATCTCCAGACAGGGTCAGATTCTGAGGTACTAGGACTTGGGACTTCAACATACGTATTTTGGGGGAATAAAACTCAGCCCGTAAGAGGGTCGAAAAGAAGACAAGACATCGCTGTTCTTCCCGAGGCTTCTCTTTTTATGGGGCAAACTCTTCCTGTGTTTATTCTGAACTACTTGAGCCCCATCCTATTCCTCAAAAAAAAAAAAAAAAGAAGCAAAAATTCAGACCTTGCTGTACGTACATCAAGCCACAATCTAGAATTCTACTTAATCCTTTCATAAATATTGGAAATCCTGAATGATAGAGCAATCAAAGTATTAGCCAAGAACAAATGAAACAGAGCCATCCAGAGAAAGAACAAATATTTTCTATCCAGCTACTCTTTACTGTCAGTTGTCCTTGAATTTAAATTTCTCCTTAATCTTGCTTCTAGGTTTGTTTTTGACATTTTGCGTGCAAGATATAGACTCGACATGTTCTCCCATGTTGTTATTATCTTTTGTTTTTTAAGTCAGGCTAATTTTTATTTGGGACTAAGTTCCTCTCTAAAAATAGTGTATTAACACATTAAATACTACTGCAGTGTGTCTAGTGGGGGGAGGAGGCCAGGAGGAGTGTTTGATCTCATCCAGTTGTTCAAGTCTCCTGTAGTGAATTACCAACTTGTCATTCAGGGTGCTGAGGAGCAAAGAGTACCCAGACAGGCAATTAAGGCTTCTGGAAAACAATTAGTACGGGAGCATGACATGGTGTAGGGCTTATTCCTTCAGCACCAATCACATTGTGTTTCTCATGACTCATTCTTTCTGATGTGTCACTTGCTTACAGGAATCACAGGGGAGATAATGATAGATCTGTGCTTAGGGTTACTTGACTCTAATCTAGAGGCCATGATGTGTCATAATGGGTTCTTTGAAAGACAAATAATTCATTCTGATATGGTTATAACTGATGCAAATCAATTATCATTTGAAGAGTTGATTTACTTTGTATTTTATTTTTGATCAGCTTCTCTCTCCCACAGATAACCTATTGCCAACTTAATTTTATGGAAATCATCCCAAATTCCTGATATCATATACAGTTGACCTTTGAATAACATGGGGGTCAGGGACACTGATTCCCATGCAGTCAAAAATCCACATATAACTTTTGACTTCCTCTAAAACTTAGCCATTAATAGCCTACTATTGACCAAACCTGCCTTACCAATAATACACACTTAATTAACACATACTTTGTATGTTATGGGAATATGATAAAGTAAACTAGAGAAAAAATATTATTAAGAAAATCAGAAAGGAGGGGCGCCTGGGTGGCTCAGTTGGTTAAATGTTTGCCTTCAGCTTAGGTCATGATCTCAGGGTCCTGGGATCGAGCCCCCTCATTGGGGTCTCTGCTCAGTGGGGAACCTACTTCTCCCTCTCCTTCTGCCTGCTGCTCCCTTTCCTTTCCATGTGCTCTTTCTCTGTCAATAAGTAAATAAAATCTTCAAAGAAAAAAAGAAAAAATCAGAGAGAAAATAAATTTACAGTACTGTACTTATTGAAAAAAAAATTAACGTATAAGCAAACCCAAGCAGTTCAAATCTGCATTGTTCATGGGCCAACTATATACAAGACTACTTACATCTGCCATTTGGTCCTCTTTCCCTCTGTTATATAACATATAAGAATGGTCCCTTTTCATTCCCAAATCCTGTCCTTCATCTGTCATAGAATTTCATCCAGTCTAAGCTTTTCAAGAGCCATAATATATTGATTGTACTATTTACATCTTGCTTGCAGTTTTTTCCTCCATACTTATTGTTCTCATAGACTTAAAGCAGTAGCCTGGGACCTGGCATTTTTATTGGAAAAAGTAAATTAATCTCATACATGCTAAAGTTTTAAAAATATGAACAATCATGTTATTATTCCCTGATTTTAAAAAAATCATCTCAATCAAACTTTTCCCATTACCCATCAGCTTGTATGTTTTACTTCTTTTTGCAACAAAACTGGTCTATACTCCATACTACACTCTCTCCAATTCCTGTCTTTGCCTCAGTCTATTTATGCACCCCCCAGGTCCACCAGACTTTTCCTTATTTATGTCATCGATGGCCTCTACTTTTTCTAAATGTAATGATTGTTCCAGTCCTTGTAATAATTGCCCAATCAGGTCATTTGACACATTAATCACCCCCTCTTTCTTGATCTATTCATTGGGCTTCAAGTTTACCACATTTTCTTGGTTTCCTTCCTACTTCACTGCTCATGGCTTCCAGTCACCATTGCTTGTCCCTCCTCATCTCCTTAACTTCTGGAGGTCCCTTGGGTTCAGGCCCTGGTCTTCTTTGTCCCAGAGAACTGCAGTATTCTCCTAGCTTGTCTCAGACTCTACTCTGCCTCTCCCTCTGTTCTATGCATATTTTTTAAGAGATTTTATTTTTCAGAGCAGTTTTAAGTTTATGGAGAAATTGTGCAGAAAGTACAGACGGTTCCCATATATGGAGTGTGCTTTTGATATTAAAATTCAATCAAGTCACTTCCTATTAAGAAAACATCTTATCACCGCTTGCAGGCCCCACATAGACTACCTACTGTTCTAGTGTGTTTCCTTCTTCCCCTTACTTCTGAACTGTAACCACGCTAGATTTCTTTCAGTTTTTCAAATGTGCCACACTTTAGTTACAGAATCTTTGTATATGTCATTCTTTCTTTTTTAAATGGTTCCTTCCCATCATTCCAAGATTCGTAACATAACTCCTACGCATCTCTCAGATATTACCACAAGTGTTGCTTCTTCAAAGAAACCTACACTTGATCCTCCCTCCTAGTCTGTATCTTAACCCATTATTGAAGGTCTATGACCTATATTTCTTGGCATTCTTCTTTTATAAATAATGTCTATCTCTCTCACAAGAATGTAAGTTCCATGACAGCTAGAACTCTGTTTTTGCTTATCATATTATTTCTAGCACATTGCAAACTACCCAACACGTTATAGTCATTTAATTAATATTTGTTGAAGGAAGAAAGGAAGGGAGGGAGGTGAGAGGAAGTAAAGAAGGAAGCTTGAGAAAGAAGAGAAAACATAGGAAGCTATCATGATTTAGAAATGGGTAGATTCTGGGGGTAAAAATCAGGAGCCCTGAGTGTTACACTTACTCTATAACCTAACTCGAACTCAATGATTGATTTAGTTTATTAAACATTCAGTAAGAATCAGCTCTGAGCTAGATATTATATGCTAAGATTTCATTTTCAAGGAGGTATGATTTATTATCCCCGTGAACATTCCTTAGAGGTAGAGCTCCACTGAACACTCTGGAAACATGAATCGAGTCCATTTATGAAGTGGTCCAGCACTTATAGAACTAGCAGTTAGGCAGATGGGATCCTGATCCTGCTATATGTCCTAGGCAGGTTCTCTAATCTCTGTGGCACCCATTTCCTCATCAGTGAAATGAACATCACACCTTGGAACTGTCAGATGAGACAGTGTATGTGAATGTCTGCAAACTAATGTCACCCAAGCATGCATGGCGACCCATGAGTCCCACTGGTCTACCATCACAGTGTTTCTAACTTGTCACCAAACTCACCTCTATTTAAGAATCACCTCTTTATTTCTAATGTGTTAAAACCCAAAATTAGTCTTAGTTAACATGATTCTCCATCATTTTCTCCCATAGCTGATGTGATGTGTGAAAATCAAATCATGTAAAAGAACTCAGTGGAAAAAGAATGGGGTGATCTGTGTGCTGGTATAAAAAAATGGGTTTATTTTACACAATTACATTCCCTCCTTTCTCTAAATGTTGAAAGTCTAGATCCAAGCCATAAATGACCCCTCTCCTCAGTCAATATGAACTGGAACCTTAACATTAAATTCACCCATTCTGTTCAGCCCATTGCTGTTAACCTGTGAACCCCAGGAGATTTGATTGCTGCTTCCTTCGAAATGAGTGTCTCCTCCTGCACTTGCTGGCAACCAGCAGTGCCTCTTCACTAGTTGTCAGGACCACAAAGCCTCAAGGGCATAAATGATGCTTAGGATGGACAGTTGATGATGGACTACTCATGCAGAGGGACTGCAGGCAGCAGGTGGGTTGTTTGCTCCCTCTATTGGCTACTGATGTAATTACACAGAAGGAACCAGCACAATGGCTCCACCTGTGAACAGTGGCTGAAAACACTACCACCTTTAAAGTACAGTATTACCATCTCCTTGCTCCTCCAAATAATTGGGAGGTCTCTTTTTCAAATATTTGAATTTGGAGCTTTTATATCTCTCGCTTCCGTGGCATTTGCAAACTCATATTCACCTTCAAGTTACTTACTGGAAAATACAAAAGAGCATAGAATCTTGACAACCACCAACAATGTAGAGAAACCGTACTGAAAGGGTCAGATTAAAAGGTCCACAAAACGGCTTGGCTTCTGTTACATATGACAATGATCTCTATGTGAATAAATTGTCTGTCAAACTGGGCCAGCTCTCTAGCAAGCACAATGTATCTTTGAAGCAATTAACAATTAGAGTCAGACCCTTTCAGCAAAGCATGGATCTTTAGGATTCCTTGGCCAGTTAAATATTGAAAGTTACTTTTAAATTGGACCCTAAGATTCACCTAATAAAATTAGATTTTTATCTTTAACAGCAAAATCAAAATCAAAGGAGGGCACATATATTTTTTTCCCTTAGAATCTCAACAAGATTTGAAATAAATACATCTCCTTACAATATGAATGACATACTCTACTTTTGAAAAGGCTCTTTGAATTCAAAATATGTTTCACATTCAAGTTGTTATTTTCTATTTTATAAAAATAACAATAAAGAAGTAGATTTTTTGGCATTTCTCAATACCTGTTGCATACATTACATAGATCCCATCTCACATAGTAAAAATTACAAAGACCAAAATCCTCAGTGAGAGGTGAGTGTCTTTATTTTTAGATGAGGTTAGAAACGTAATATGGTAATAAGCACATTATTTCCACGTTTGAGAGTTCTGGAATCTGGCTCACATACAATCTTTTGCTTTTTGAGGCTTTACAAGTTTTGTTCATTCATGTAGACTCCAGATTGTTTTAAAGTGTTTTTTTAATAACCAAGGGATGGGTGTTGGTAGTTTTTTTTTTCCATTCCTAAGATTATAGAGTTAAATCCATTAAAAGTTGTGTTCACTCATGTTTGTGTGATTTGCAATTATTGTCTCCATTCTGTTCCAAACATGAGTTGATGTTTAAAGAAATCAGTGTGAGTCTGAAATTAAGGCAATTATATATGTGTGTGTGTGTGTGTATATATATGTGTATATAAATATGTATATATATGTGTATATATATGTATATGAAGAATATGGTAAGGAAAATGGAAATCAATAAATCTTTCCCCCTTATCTTATAGAAGTAGTAAGGAACCTCACAGATCATTTTGTTACTTTACAGAGGAGGAATATGGCTCCCAGAGAAGGTATTGTGGCCAATCTTGTATAAATTCCCATATTCTCTGTTGAGTAGTTGTTCTACCCTTCACATTCTATTTGATTATATTAACATTAAATTTCCTTGATTTTTCAAGTTTAAGTAACAAGACTCCTATTACCCTAGTCCACTTGATTTTGGTACTATAATAATGACAATTTAATAATCATAACAATAGCTACTTTGTTGTACTACTATGTGCTAACTATGGTAACATATCATTCCTATGAATTATTTGATTAATTCTTGCCACTCTTATGACTTAAATATTGTTTTTTTTTTAACATGAGGAAGTTAGGTTCAAAAGTTTAAGGAACTTTCTAAAATCGCAACACCATTAGATAAGTGACACAGAGTTCAGATCCAACTTTTCTAAGTTAGCTAATTTAATATGAGAATTTGAAAACGATCAGAGAAATTTAAATTCTGTCCTCTGGTAAAAATATTTATGAGATCTTATTAGATCTCTGGAACATGATATCTTTGTTAACTATAATTGTATTTTAATGATGAACATTTCTCTTTTTTTTATAATTGTGTTAATAGCTAATCGTTTCCATATTTGACCTCCGCATTTTTTCTTGCTAAATTAATACTGGATATTCGTGCTAGATTTTGATGGGATGCTTACTCTACACAGCAGTATTTAAATGGGTTTGCTTCTTGGTTTTATCTCTTACTCATCGACTGTAGAGGCCATGGGCCTCATCCCAGAGCACCTGTTGAGTGGCCACTACTTTAGTGTTTCTACCTGTGTCCCAGGAGACAGAAGGTTAGGGAACCTCCCTTTCCTAGTCCACCCTACATACAGACGTGGCCATGGTGCTCTTCTGTGTCAGTGTGGGTGCAAGATACACAGTTGTAGGAGAAATCTTCTCCTTCTTCAGTAATTTCTTTACGCCCTGTACATAAATGTATTAAAAATATGATGGTAAATAATTTGATGGGAAATTACTTCAAGAAGCTGACCAAAAGCAGTTAAAATACCATATGGAATCAGGAAAAATAAGGAGATTGTGTCTATCCAACAGCGTGATGTTGTACCAAACTGTTAATTCCAACTGTCTATTGCTGGGAAAATTTCCTTATGGAAGGTAGTATTTCTTGAATATCTATTTACGTTGACAGTGGGCAAATTACTGTAAAGTGACAAAATTGGGGGCTTGCTTAAAAGGCAGTATATTATTTTATATTAATTTCAATGTGGGCAAATTTATCATTATTAATGTCTGATTTCCTAACCATTCTACAAGAAAAAGTTTGATTTTATTTTTTAACTTTATTCAGTTATAATTCATAACCATATACTTCATCCATTTGAAGTGTACAATTCATGGTTTTTAATATATTCATAAAGTTGCACAACCATCACTACAGTTTCAGAACACACTTACTATCCCAATAAAGAAATCTCATGGCTATTAGCACCCACTTCCCATTTCTCCCCAGCCCCAAGTATTAGACAACTGTTAATCTACTTTCTGTCTGTATGGATGTGCTTATTCTAGACATTTCATATAAATGAAATGATGTGATATGTGGTCTTTAGCTTAGCACTTTTTCAACATTCATCCATGTGGTACATGAATGGTGCATTCATTCCTTTTTATGGATGAATAATATTACATTGTATGAATATACCACTTTTATTTATTCCTTCCTCTGTTGGTGGGCATTTTATATTTTTTCCCCTCTTCCTGAGTATTTTGAATAATGTTACAAGGGCATTCATGTACAAGACTGTGTTGTGGACATGTATTTTCAGTTCATTTGGGTATATAGCCAGGAGTGGAACTGCTAGGTCATAATGTAACTATATGTTTAACATTTTGAGGGACTGCCAAAATATTTTCCAAAGTGACTGCATGCTGTCTCATTCCCATCAGCAATATTTGAGGGTTTCAACTTCTCCATATCCTCATCAATGCTTGTTATTACCTTTTGTATTATAGTCATCTGAGTGGGGATAAAATGATATCTTATTGTGGTTGATTTGTATTTCCCTAATGGCTAATGATACGAAGTATTTTTTCATGCACATTTGGTCATTTATGTTATCTCCTTTGGAGAAATATATGTTCAAATCTTCTATTTCTCAATGGACTTATTTGTTTGTTTTTGTTGTTGAGTTGTAAGGGTTCTTTATGAGGTGTAGACACAAGTTCCTTCTCAGATATATTTTGCAACTGTTTTGTCCTATTCCATGTGGGTTTTTTGTTCGTTCATTTTTTGTTTGTTTTACCTTCTTGATGGTGTCATTGAAGCATAAAATTTTTTAATTTTGATGAAGTCCAATTTATCTGTTTTTTTCCTTTGGTTACTTTGTGTCATGTTTAAGAAAACTTCACCAAACCAAGGTCATGAAGTTTTATTCCCATGTTTTCTTTGAAGAGTTTTATAGTTTGGCTCTTACATTTGGGCATATAATTCATTTTGAATTAATCTTTTTGTGTATGGTGTAAGGAAGAGGTCCAACTTTTTTTTTTTTCAGGGGGATAGTCCATTCTTTTAGCACCATATGTTGAAAAGAGTACTTCTTCCCATTGGATTGTCTTGGCACTGTTTTTTTATTTTTTGAGTTACGACGTTTTCTCCTTCTGGTTGAGTCAGCTGCAGATAGCACAAGATCAAGCATGTTTCTTAAAAAGCCTCATTCTTTAATTTTCAATAATTCTCTTTTCTGCCACCCGCTGTCTACTTTAGCCCCAGGGTGATGCCCAAGCTCTAGCCTGGGATCACCATGGATTGCCTTTTCATGTTATTAAAACCTTGAAAATAAAAGGAGCATTTAGAGACTATGCCTCACCTGACTTACTCTGTTGACTGCTTTTCTTAATGTGGCCACTGCCCCTTTTCTAGCTGCAGGCCCTGAGAACTGCTCATGCTCTTCCCCTCCCCCGCCCCTCCAGCTCCCCAGCACCCTGGGCCCCGATAATTTGAGTCTTTCCAGACCTCTTCCAGTAGTTCCTTCTTTGGGTTGCAAATATGTATTTAATTGAATGAACAACTCAGGTCTTGCTCTAACTTAGGGAATGATCCTTCAATCCTCTGCCTTCCTCTCCCTTACCATCCAATCCGCCAAACAGTGGTGCTGAGTATGCTTCCAAAATATAGTTCCACTGTGTCTTCTTCTCTCCATAAATATGTTCTCATTTTTGTCTAGACCATATAATTTCTCTCCTGGATTTATGGGCTCTATTTTCCTCTAAAATTCCAGAAAGATCATTTTAAAATAAGCTAAACCAAGGCACTGGCTGCCTGAAGCCTTCAACAGCTTCCTATCACATTCAACACATCGCCCAGACTTCATGTGCAGCCTCACAGCCCTGCAGGATCCCCTTCCCACCTGCACTTGTTGCTTACTGCATCCCAGCCACACTGGCTTGCCTTACTGTGCAGGAGAGCCCCAAGATTTATCAGCTATAAGACTTTTTGTGTGCACGTTGGACTCCCTCCTTCTAATGCCCTTGCCCCTGTCTTTTAGGGTTTTTGCTTGTTTGTTTGTTTGTTTGTTTTTGTTGTTGTTGTTTTGTTTGTTTGTTTCTGGCTATATCTTGTCATTTAAATCTCAGTTTCAGTGCCTTCTTCACAGAGGAGCCCTCCTATTTAAAGTAGCTACCTCCAATCTGACATTCTTTATTAGTCATCTTGTTCATATCTGACACATGGCTATATATACTGAATTTAATGACTTGTTTAACTTTTTTCTTTTACCTGTTTTATGCACCATTATATCCTCTGTGCCCAGCTCATAGTTGGAACTCAACAAACAATCAAATATGAAGGAGTATTTTCTTATCATCTTTCCTCCTCTGTCCCCATTTCTTTCTTGTAAGCAGTAGACTGTCTCGTTCTTAACATATTTTTAGCCCATGGCTTAGTTTATTATGCAATAGGCTCCTACCTCACCCATTATTATCTTCTGTTCAGAGATATTTTCAAATACAATACTACCTTATAAGGGCTCCTTACCAGCCCTACACTATCCCAGGAATACAGATGCTCTCTGCTTAAAAGAAAAATAGTAACAACTAACTTTGGAAGTGTTTGTTCTGCTTATTATGGTTGGATCTTTATTTAATGTGCTATAAGGCAGGGCTGCTATTATCTTAATTTTACAGAAGAACTAAACTTCAAGGTGAAGTCACTTGCCCAAGGTCACCATCTACTAAAATGGAAGAACCAAGGTACCTTTCACATAACTGTTTTTTTTTTTAGATTTTTATTTATTTATTTGACAGAGAGAGAGAGAGAGAGAGATCACAAGTAGGCAGAGAGGCACAAAGAGAGAGAGGAGGAAGCAGGTTCTCTGCTCAGCGGATGCGGGACTTAATCCCAGGACCCTGAGATCATGACCTGAGCCGCAGACAGAGGCTTTAACCCACTAAGCCACCCAGGCGCCCTCACATAACCATTTTGCTATTCTTTCAGAAGAAGCTGAGAAGACAAGCTGGGAAGATAGGAGATTTTTGTCCTTTTGACCACTAGACAGGTGGATATTTGTGTCCTTCTGAGCTCAAGAGAATATAAAGAACAATATCACAAATATATGGAAGATGGTGCTTGGGTGGTTTGTTAAAAAAAATGGGGCATCTTAGAAAAGGTCTATGATGACATCTTATTAAATAACTCAAAGAAAGGGGAGAGTTTAGAAAATTCATAGGTTTTTGTTTTCATTTTCAGAAATATCTCCAAAAGCAAATAGTTTGAAAGTGATGTCATTAAATGTGTCAAACTCCTGGCTCGTTGAGTGTGACTTTGAAAAATATATATATATAGGTCTATCTATATAGATATATATATTTAGATTCAGTTTTGTTCAATTAGGCATGCATATGGCTCAGAGACAGGAATCCTGAATAGCTGTTAGGTGGTTGCCAGCATTGTGGCAAGGTACTGCCCCAGTTACCCAGATATGGGCTATTTTTCCCCCTTATAATTGGAGGGAAGGCAATAATATTGAAACTGACTAAAAGTTGAAAGGGAAACTAAATTGGTTTCATGTCTAGTTACATTTTAGAGCCTAGCTTTACAAAATTACAGCACCATTTCTTGAGTGTAGGATAGGAAAGACGTCTCTCAAGGAGATAACTTCTTTTTCAGACAACTGCTTTTCCTTCGTCTTTTATGTGGTCCTTGAATGTTACGACGGCGGCAGACACAACTCCACGTGGTTTGATTACATCATGCAAAGACCAAAACCAAATAAAAAAATCTGCACTTTACAAAGTCCTTTCCATTGAAGGGGATTGTGGAAAAAATGACCGCACTTAAAAGCCCAAGTTCTGTTTGCCAAAGTGGGGGAGGGAGTGGAAAAGGCGGGTGGAGTGGCGCAGACTGGCCATGGAAGACAAGGAAGACGCCATCTGCCACCAGTTGGCAGGACGTGATCACCAGGGCACAGAGTGGGCAATTGTCCTCGACTTTTGAGGCAGAGCTGGCAGCTGACCCAAAAATCTGCTTTCGCCTAGGAGAGAGAGGCAGTCATTGAGCTGAGCCGGTGATGGTGTCTCCCTCATGTTGGACAACATGGGAAACGGAGAAAATGAGGAAGGACCCAGGAGAGTATAAGGAGGGAGAAAATAAAGAAAAGGAATACTGATTAACCCTACCTGTCTGTCCAGCTAAGCTTGAGATTGATTTTGCTCACCAGTGGAACAGGCGACATGAATTTCTGAATTGAATAAATAACAGAATTACCAAGTTACCGTAAGTGTTGGAGAAAAGAGGAGACCGAAAAGTGTGTGTGTACACAGGAATCTATGTAGGCAGAGATACAAATATATATTGAATTACCTACTGATGTCTACTCTGTGATGTCTACTCTGCACTAGGCAATTAAGTGTTAGGAAAATTTCACGATAATACCGATTGGGGAGGTTCTTTGAGGGAGGTCCAATTTATAGATGTGGAAACTGAATTTTGTGACAGAGTTCAGTTTCTTGTTTGTATGACCCTAAAGCATGTATTGTTGTCTAGTTTTTATATATTTTCTATTATTGTTTCCAATTTATTTTTTATAGCTCTAGCTTATTTATACATTTCTTATGGGGCAAAGACAACATCTGAACTTTTGTTTTATCTCGGTGCCATTTTGCACATAGTTTATGGCCAACAAATAATCATTTTTTGTGACCTTTAGCATATTGTTTAAACTTGTTAGCATGCAGATATTTTGTGCCCAAGTATATTTGAAATTTTATTCTGGACACCAAATTATTTAAAATGTTGGTTGTCAACCTCATGGTTTACATGAGACTGAGAGACTGAAGTCTTGAATAATTGTGGCTTCTGTAAAGCTTCAGTGCGTCATGAAGGCCCCTGGATCTCAGTTAAAGTGAGAGAATCTGAATCTCAGAGCAATGATGGATGCCTTTGAAGTTCAGATTCACTGAGAAGAAATTGAAAACAAAAGGAAGACCGTGTTTTTAAATGACTATATATAGTTACCTGGCTGGAAAAAAAAAATCACAAATTGAGGTGGAAAGTAGAACCCTTCACCATCATGAAGAAGACATTTAGGAGACTAAAAGAAGTCTAGGACTTTGGAGGTGAACCTAAGTGGAAGACTAAGGGACATCAAGTCAAGAATTTGAGTCAAGGAAACCAAGCACACAGAGAAGAGAAACACTGGTGTTGTGCTGGAGTAACAGTCCTCAGTCTCTTCTCCTTTTTTCACAAAGACTCACAGGCCAGCTAAACCCGTCCTCGAGGTTAGCACAAGAGTGCAATGACTGTCAGCCCACCCCTTGCTTTCTCATTCAAGGGAGCACCTCAACACTCAAGTGAAAATAACCTTAGTTCAACTTTAATTATAAAGAGCCAGACTTCTTACAAATGCTCCCACTGGATTGCAACATAGCTCACAACACAGCAATATGACATCAAGGCTGAAAACAGCTTGATTATTTAAATGTTAGGATTTTTGGGTGCCTGGGTGGCTCAGTGGGTTAAAGCCTCTGCCTTTAGCTCAGGTCATAATCTCAGGGTCCTGGGATCGAGGCCCGCATCGGGCTCTCTGCTCAGCAGGGAGCCTGCTTCCTCCTCTCTCTCTGCCTGACTATCTGCCTACTTGTGATCTCTCTCTCTCTCTGTGTCAAATAAATAAATAAAATCTTTAAAAAAATAAAAATAAAAAAATAAATGTTAGGATTTTTGCTATCTCTTGAAACCCAAGATTAGTCGACCCTAAGAGTTACCGAATCATCGCGCAGTGACTAATTTTCATCCTCATCCTCAGTGTCTTGTTTGCTTTTTTTTTAAGCAACTCTTTTAAGGAAAGCAAAAATTCATAAATGTGCCTTTTTCCAGTGGTTCTGTTGTATTTGTTTGGATTATCATATATGAATTGAGCCTTTTCCAAATATTCATAGGAAAAAATAGAAGCCATTTTCCACTTGAAAAATGCTTTTCATTTTGTAAGACCCCAGAGTACCTTACTGGTAACACCACAATTCAAACATGTTTGGCATTAAGCTTCAACCCCAGAGGTGGAGAGCTTGGCTTGTGTTTTCTGGAATGGTTATTTGCTTGACTTCAAATCCCATGGTCCCTGAATCTATGAATTTTTAGAGTTCTGTTTTTAATCTCTATCACATCTTTACTCTATATGTATGGGAAAGATATAAGGCCCAAATCACTGAATGACTAAATAGAATTTCCTAAATGAGACTGAAAAATTAGTACCCTGTGAGAAAATTTAATGAGAATATACCTTTAGCAGTTATTAAATGCTACTGCACAATTTAAGGAGAGAGAGAGAGAGAGAGAGAGAGAGAGAGAGAGAGAGAGAGAGAGATTGTCTGAGGCTGAGAAGCAGACTGACCCAAGATTCTAGTAAACCCTTTATAGATAGAAGCAAACCTCCCACTTGCCTGTAGCTATGGCATTTCTGACTGATAGAATTCCAGAAAAAAATTGTAACAAAAGGGACATGACTGTGTTGAATCATCTTTCATATTGGTTCTGGGATATTTTCCATTATATAGTGCTGCTTTTTTTTTTAATGGTTCTTGAGTCCTAAAAATAAATGGATCCCCGTAAATGCCCTTCGTTAAGCTCCTATTTCAGAGAATTCTTAATAGGTATTTCGGTCATTAGAGGGAATTAGCCAGGTGGTACAGAATACCATATGCAAGGCTCCATTACACAGCCAGACAAGTCTAAATACGCCCATCGTTTTCAAAAGCCTCCTGGTTCTTAATCTATTCTCAATACTCTCCATTATTAATTCTTAACCATGTTAAATATAGATGGGAGGTTAAAGCAAGGTGCTTTTATTTTAAAAGGGGCTCTCGTTGGTAGATATATGGGTAGGTTGGTGCCTGGGAGAGGTGAAAAGAAGAGAATCCTACACATTCAACAAGTATTTATCGTGTACCTGTTTATTTATGACACAGTGTGAAAGATGTACAAAAAATGAATAAAACATTTAATGACATAAACTCAAGATATTTGTAATCTGATTGGCTGCAGAGTACTGAAGTAGGTGTGTGACATAGAAAAATGTTCTATGTGCAAAAGAAGGTAGTAGAGGAGCCCATTGGAGGGAGAGTCCCCATCAATTGGACTAATTTGGAGATTTGGAGGCTGGAATCAGTCTACTTTCAAGTACTACAGGTTATGTTAATGCCTGGCTGGCCCCTTGGCTTGGTGGTGGGTAGTAGATTCCATATCCCAGTCGGGGAGACTAAGAAAGCAGGCATGTCAGCAAATGACCTGTACTTCCATGTTAAGAACACTTTTGATTTAACTTAATCAAAATCAGGAGTAGGTTTTTTGCTGTTGTTTGATTGATTGATTTTGATCTCCTGCATTGACAGATTTCCTCAGGGTGGGGAAGGGGGAGGTAGTGAGAAGTAGCAAAGGTAGGTGACGATCCCACTGTGTGTCAGGTGGGAAAGAGAAGGTAAGCTAAGGAATCAAAAAATCCCCTCACAGATGACAGTATGACCTCACTTCCAAGAATGAAGATACTAGATGGGAAATCTGCTATTTGGTCAAGAATGGTCATTTAAGGGGACACCTGGGTAACTCAGTTGGTTGGATGGCTGCCTTTGGCTCGGGTTGTGATCCCAGCCTCCTGGGATCAAGTCCCACATCTGGCTCCTTGCTCGGCAGGGAGCCTGTTCTCTCTCTGCCTCTGCCTGGCACTCTGCCTGCTTGTGTTCTCTATCTCTGACAAATAAGTAAAATCTTAAAAAAAAAAAAAAGAATGGTCATTTAAGGACTCATATCCTGAAATTGTGATATGCTGTCCTTCCACATCAATGCATGGCCGATTCTCCATGAGGAGTTACATGCTTCCTTTTTTATTTCTCTATAAACTTATCCATCCTTTGGGCCACCTTTTCTTCTAGTAAGCCTCACAATAACTAATCCTTGAACCACTGAATCCCAGAGGGTACATTACCTTCTTGCTGTATTTCTTGTATTGGATCGTTATTTTTCTTTTGTATAATTTCATTGTTTTTGTTTTATATTTATCTCAGACCCCAACCATTCAAATAGATGGGAGCAAGGGCTGTATTTTATGTCTCTGTGTGTCTCTTAACAACATGCCTGGATAAGATGGGCACTTATCTTTGTTTGGTTTGTTTGATTTGGTAATTTGGTTTCAATACGGGACATCAGAGTCCTTATTTGTGCGTGACCAAACCAGGACTTGGACCCCATGGCCAGTCAGTACCAATGCATCTTGAGAATAACTACTTCTTTTTTTTTTTAAACTACTTCTTTTTTTTATTATTATTTTATTTTTTTTTAAAGATTTTACTTATTTATTTGACAGAGAGAGAGAGGGAGATTACAAGTAGGCATAGAGGCAGGCAGAGAGAGAGGAGGATGCTCCCCCCTGCCCAGCGGGGAGCCCGATGCGGGGCTCAATCCCTGAGCCAAAGGCAGAGGCTTTAACCCACTGAGCCACCCAGGTGCCCTGAGAATAACTACTTCTTCCTTTCACTTAAAATCATTATGAACAGCATTATAAAGACCATTTTTTCCCACTTTTAAAGACATGCCTAGAGCAACAGGAGTAAATCTCTTTTTTTTCATATAAGTATAGACTTTCATTTTTTTTGCTTTTCTTTTCTCTTAGCATCCATTTGGGTTTCAGTTATGTTTTAAAATGTGACAATATTACAGTGTTTCCATAGTATAAAATATCTCATATAGCTTTTTAAAAAAATCTTGTTTGAAAGATAATCTTGGGGGATATTACTAGAATTTCTGTTGAGCAAAAAAAGTACTAAGCACAAAACAAACAAAAAACCTACAACATGATATTGAAATAGTCCCCAAATGAATGACTATCATTTATGTTTAGTCTTAAACAGAATAATTTTAATTTTTAACTTAATTTTATTTATTTTGTTAAAGATTTTATTTATTTATTTGACAGAGAGAGAGAAATTTATTTTGTTTATTTATTTGACAGATTTTATTTATTTATTTATTTATTGTATTTTTGAAAAATACAATCATTAAGGGGTTCTTGGGTGACTAAGTCTGTTAAGAGCCTGCCTTTGGCTCAGGACATGATCTCAGGTCCTGGGATTGAACCCTGCATGGGGCTCCCTGCTCAGCAGAGAGTCTGCTTCTTCCTCTCCCTCTGCCCTTCCATCCTGCTTATGCTCGGTTTTTCTCTGTCTCTTTCTCAGATTAATAATATCTTTTTTAAAAATACAATCATTAAGACAGGGGATTGATAAAAATGAAGTTGTGAGTAAATGAAGAGGATTTTGGAGTAGGTAGGTAGATCTTCTAAAGTGAAATTTTTGAATGATTTGAAAATAAGAGTAATAAAGTTGTATTTAAAATAAGAGTAATAAAAAACTGATTAGAGTCTTAAGCCAGCAGCCCTATCTTTGTTCCATCCTGAGTTGTTTGACTGTGTGGAAATAGTGTCTTAGTATGTATAAAATACACAGCAATACTGCCCTCTGCCGTTCTCCTGAAAGACAGTCAACTTGCCTCCAAGTGTGTAAGCGGCTAGTTGGTTATAAATGACCCCTAATTAAATGGAAAAGTTCAAATGCGTTTGGCTTTCATGTGTGTTGTAGCAGTAAGCAACCTGAGCCGCCAGCTACCTCTGTGTATGATGACTGCCTATAGAAGTCAGATACTCCAGAAGAGCTACATGGTCCTTGTCGTTTCTCTGAATATATGGTATCAGCAACAGTTGTTGAAACATTTTCATTCTGTGGTCCAGTTAGCAACACATATCTCCTTTTCACATACAGATGCCATGCTGGAATTAAGAAAGTAGTCTGATATGCCAGAAGGACAGTAGAATATATAAAGTCTGGGGAAAGTGTTTACTATTAAAAACAGTGAAGCTGCTTTATGGTCATATATTTTTTATTTGTAGTAGAGGAAGCATTAGATTAAACTTAGTTGTCCCTGATAATGAAAACTAAAAAAGCAGAAAGAACACATGATCTAAACAAGCTTCAAGGCCAAACATTTGGGTGTTTAAATGAAATGTTGGTATTTTTTTTAATACTTTATTTATTTAGAGAGCGAGTATGCATGCGAGTAGGCAAAGGGGCAAAGAGAAAGGGAGACAGAGAATCTCAAGATTCCCCACCCAGCTTAGAGCCCAACACAGGGCTTCATCTCATGGCCCTGAGATCATGACCTGTGCGGAAACTAAGAGTCAGACACTCAACCAACTGAGCCACCCATGTACCCCAAAATATTGGTATCTTTTTAATTGTAAATGCATCTGAAAGACAGTAAGAAGCTAGTAATCATATGACATAATATATGAAAGCTTTGCAAAAAGATTTACATGGAAATAAAAATCTGTAGAGAAAGAAATATGTTTTGTCTGCCAAATATGAGGCAGAAAGGCAATGTTTCCTGGTGTACAAGAGCTAAATTAGAACGGGTTCAAATCTCAGTGTTGTCACATACTGTGTGAGCTTGGGCCAGTTACTAAAACTCCCTGTGCTTCAGTTGCGAAATTAAATTGTAACTATATATATATATATATATATATATATATATATAATAAAAGAACTGTTTAGTATTCGCTGTTATTATATTACTATTTTCAGAGTGAAGTATTTGTATAAATTTGTTTACGAGCAAATGTAGGCCGTGGGGAGACTGAGAGTTCAACTTCTACCATCATTAAGATGTTAGTTATGAAGCAGCAGAAGGCAACTCATATTACTTTAAATAAAAGGGAGAGGCAATATTATAAAAATTCAGCGGTTATTTTAAGAGCTCAAGGAAAAATTGCTACTGAGTCTCAGGATAAATAAAAACACTTAACTTGAAACTCTCCCAGGCAATACTTCTCTCTGCTCCTGTTCTTGCCTGTTCTGGCACATCTGCGTCATTCCACTTTCTCGTCAGGCTGACACTCTCTCCTTCCATGTGGCAGAATGTGACCACCCACTGCTCTAAAGATGTGGTTACACCTCTAGTCACCTTTTTCTTAGCTCCTATCCAAATTCCTGGGCCTGGGACTCCAGCCCAGCATGGAGGAGATGCTCAGTTGTAGCCAGCCAGCTATGGCTATCAGGTGAGACACTTAATAGCAGAAATATAGCCTGAACATATTGCCTTTACGACATTTTCTGAACATCGAATTTAGGAATTCCTTTAATTCTTTCTGCATAACCAGTCTTTGGTTTACCAAGCTTTTCATTGAAGTAGTTGCCTATTAGTTGTCTGGAATTCAGAAAACATTTCCTGTGCCATCTCTGTTATACAACATTACTAATGGCCCAGAAGAATCTCACTCCATCCTTTGCCCAAAGAAAAAGTTACAAATAAAAACTGATTAACTCACTATGTGTCTGAAAATTTACCATTAATTATAATAGAAATCATAGAAACCACACAGCAGAGATTTTTCAGGACTGTTCTACTTTCATTTAATCTTGTCAGATTGTCAAACTATGCATGCATTTTTATTGTTGTTTGAAAACTGTTGCCCACAAATACAGTTTTGACCATAGCGTATAGTGTTCTTTTTAAAGAAAAAGAAGTTTAGACTTCCGGTCTGTAGCGTTGGCAGCGGCAGCTAGAATTCCCACTCATTTCTATGCATCCATGCATGTATCCACATAGACATGCACCCGTCCACTGATCCTTCCAGGTACTGTGCCCGGCCCTGTTCTAGACCAAGGGAGACCGTACAAAACAAGTTAAAGTGTCACCTCTTCTGCAACTTGTTTTGAGTAGGAGGGAATAAGAAAAAAGTGCAAAACCAATAAAAAGTATCAATTAATGTATAATTATCAGGTAACGATAAGTGCTAATTTTTTTCTTTCAGTAAGATAAATCAGTGGATCATCATATGGAATGACTGGGACGTCTTTTTAATTGGGCAATGAAATCAGATTCCCAATTTTTTTTAAAGATTTTATTTATTTATTTGACAGAAAGAGAGATCACAAGCAGGCAGAGAGGCAGGCAGAGAGAGACAAGGAAGCAGGCTCCCTGCTCAGCAGGGAGCTTGATCCCAGGACCCTGAGATCATGACCTGAGCCGAAGGCAGAGGCTTTAACCCACTGAGCCACCCAGACACCCCATAGATTCCCAAAATTTAACCCAGCAGCTGTGGTTTAGAGGCAGGACAAGGTGCTCTAGCAGGAGGGTTAAGGACCCAGAAGATTGAGAGCAACTTTGTTACCTTGGCCCATCAGAGGTACTTTGTCCCAAAATGGCTCTTGTTCACCCTCTTTCTAGAGCCCAAGAGTTTCATTTGGCTCGTTTCATCCCTTTCTGTCTCCAATCAGAGATTTTCCTTTTTACTGTTTCACTGCAGGAAAAATGTCTCAGAGAACTCCTCTCCCTTCTACATAGTTTTGTTGTGGTTTTAAAGCATTTTTTCTTTGACTTTTATAACCATTTAAAAAGTATTATACAAAGACTAAAAAAAATCTAGGACTACAAAAGAATACACATAAAAATAAGTGTTTAACTGAGTTACTGACTTCAAATTATCAGTCTCTTTGCTTAGACTTATATATTAAAATGCGTGGATGCAAATCATAAATATGATTCATATACACACAATTACTTTGAATTTATTGGATATGTTGTTTTTGATCTGTATCTTATTTTTTCACCTAATGATTTATTTTAGACATCTTTTTATATCAGAACATATAGATTTGGGCGCCTGGGTGGCTCAGTGGGGTAAAGCCTCTGCCTTCAGCTCAGGTCATGATCTCAGGGTCCTGGGATGGAACCCTACATCGGGCTCTCTGCTCAGCAGGGAGCCTGCTTTCTCCTCTCTGCCTGCCTCTCTGCCTGCTTGTGATCTCTCTCTGTGTCAAATAAAAAAATAAAATCTTAAAAAAAAGAACATATAGATTTAGTTTATTATTTTTGGTAGCTGTTAGTATTTCACTGTAGAGATACAAAATAATTAAATTTTTTATTCAGTTCTTAGTATTTAGGTTGTTTACAGTGTCTGCTATTGCAAACAGAACTGCAAGTCTTAGAAATACATCTTGTTGACTCAGATGTTGTATGTGTATATTAAATTTACATATTAGGTTGACCACAAGAAATTCTGGGGTTTACAGATCAAAACCTGTCAAACTTTGGCAATTTTGTATGGTTTAACCTAATAGATATTGTCAAATTCCTCTCCAAGGCTCTCAGCCCAACTTTGTTTGTTTTTAATTTCTAACAGCTGTTGAAACAGAGAGAAAATATCTTAGATGCTAAGCTCTGCTGGATAATGGAAAACCATATGGATTGTTACCACTACAAAATTATTGTTTCCTATTAAGTAGACCCACATTTCCATTCACAAATGTTCCTAAGGAGACTGCCTTTCCATTCTTTCTACTGCCAAAGCCAGAGTCCTTTATAGTTGTAGGAATTAGGTAGTTGAATAACAGAGAGAAGAAAACAGACCTCGACTCCAGGTTAGCTCTTGGATGACATTGGGCAAACCATATAATCTTCCTAACTTGATTCAGATAATGAATACAGATAAAATCGACCTTAAAAAATAGATAAAATAATTCCTATGGCTCTTCCTAGATTAAAAAATCAAACCTTCCTTCTTTAATCGCTCTCCCCAAACCTCCCTCCCTCCCTCCTTCATTTCAGGGGTCTGTATGTCCACACTACAGGGACGTAGGAAGGAAGAGAGAGTGCCTCTCTGGGCCACGTGGCCAGACAAGCATCAGTGTGCATCCGGAAACCACGCCCACCCCAGAGATAGACACTGAGCTGTTTCAGTCATTCAGTAGGTGCTCGGTGGCTCTAATAGACAGTGCTCTAAAAGTCTGGTGGTGCAGGGTCTGGATAAGTTCTCATTCTGGCCTAATCTGTGGGTGCAGGTACTGGAGACGTCAGCAGGATGAGCACACCTTTCTCAACATGACTGTCCACCACTAGCCAAACA
This sequence comes from Ailurus styani, assembly GCA_002007465.1. Taxonomy (NCBI): domain Eukaryota; kingdom Metazoa; phylum Chordata; class Mammalia; order Carnivora; family Ailuridae; genus Ailurus; species Ailurus styani. Next base: position 1,596,437 of record LNAC01000361.1, read on the forward strand.
CTTGGTGCCCACCAAGCATGACTCTCCTGTTTCACAGTCTTTTCCCAGGGCATGTTTCCCTAAAGCAACCGCAACCCCATGAGGCATGTAATTCTAATTTAGGATCATTTGTGTATTCTGAACTGCCAAAGTGGTTATTCTCTTTGTTAACCCAAGAAATTATAATAAATTCAAATACTGTTCCAGATTCTGACCAGGCTCTCGTTCAGCGGTATTCAGTTGGTGTTAAATATTAAGACCGGGCGCCTGGGTGGCTCAGTGGGTTAAAGCCTCTGCTTTCGGCCCAGGTCATGATCTCAGGGTCCTGGGATCGAGGCCCGCATCGGGCTCTCTGCTTGGCAGGGAGCCTGCTTCCCCCCCTCTCTCACTCTCTGCCTGCCTCTCTGCCTCCTTGTGATCTCTCTCCCGCTGTGAAATAAATAAATAAAATCTTTAAAAAAAAAATATTAAGACCATCACTTTTTTACAGATGAGGAAAGAGAGACGCTGCACTTCCATGTTTTGGAATAATGGGGAAGGGGCACCATGGGCATTGGAAGGACACAGGTCCAAGTCTGAAACCTTCCACTGGCACTCAGTATCTTTATTCTGTGAGCAAAGTGCTTCACTTCTCTGAGCATCACTTTTCTGTAAAATGGTGTCAATAATGCTCACTAAAACTAGTGTTTCCTGAGTGTTAGTTAAGAAAATATATGTAACATGTCTGATACCTCACATAGTACAAGGAAGCCCTAAAACATTGTTAACTTTGACTCACAAGTCTCATTATTGATCTGCCAGTAGAGATACTTTGCCACAAAACACTACCGGAATTTTGGGATTGTAGAGGAGATGTATTGCTGTGGATAAGATGGTGTAAATTTTGGCAGCCATGATTAAATATTCTTTTCAGGATTAGGGACTGAACTTTTTCAGTTATTTGGTAGATGTTTGACTTATGAAAAGTGGGTATAAGAAGATGAGAGAATGAACAAGTAAGATATCTTCTGACACTTCCTTGTTGTTGGTATAGAAGAGAAAGAATGTCTTTTTTAGGCTATTGTGAAAATGATTAGAAAGCCCTTTATGAAATGAAGGACACTAATTTTTTTTTCTCAAGCATGTAGCACATGTCAAGCCCCGTCTTTGTGGGGTATTCATTGCGTGAATAAAAAACACAGATTTGAATAGAATAGAGATGTTCTCATTGTAGGAGCATTTTCTGGTAGTTGTAGGGTTTTGTTTTGTTTTTCTATTTTTTTTCTAGTTTATGGGCATAGTAACCTTGGTACCATTACAAATGTCTCTATTTTCCATAGAACTTGAATGAGGTAGTGTGTGGGGGGCTTAAATATATACTTACATTTCTCAGGTAGTAAGGTAGTCATTTCATGGGGCCTTCATTTCAAAGCCTCATGCACAAACCAAATGGTAATAAGACCTGTCTTTGCTTCAATAGCTAAGAAACCTTTCTCTTAATATCAGGGTGTCATCCTAGCCTTTGAGTCGGTATGTTTCAGAATAATATTTGGAAGCCAACATTTCAATAGAGCAAATTGTGGGTCCCACACATAACCCTTTATGTACTAGCTGATGGCTTCCTCAAGTACTTGTCTTTTAAATTGGTTTTGAAAAGAGGAATGTTCCCTTTTCTGACTTATTTTAGATCAGCAATCATTCTTCTGAATAAGCAATAGTTTTCCTAGAGATATGCTTATTTAGTAATATCTTTCTTATTGAGCAATGTCTTTCACTTAATTTTAATTTTTAAATTATAACTTCCATCAAAATTAAACAGCAGATTTTCCTTATGTATTATCCTTATCAGAATAACTTCAGTGATATTTGATATTTAGATTCTCATCATGTTCTCTAGAAAGGCTCGGATTGAAAAAGTCCTCTAAGGATATATATATACAAGTGTGTGTGTGTATATATATATATATATATACACACACACACTTGTATATATATATATGAGATGGTGCATATTTTATATATATATACACATATACATATAACTATACATTTACCTATACATATACATATATATACACAATATGTTGTCTATTTTATAGGCAACATATATATATATTATATATATAATATATATATATACACACACACAGTTGTATAGGTCAATTTTAAAAGTCTCACTCTAAATTTTGTTAATTAATAACAAATTTAATACTCCACAGTTGGGTGGACATTGAATTTTCAGTTCTTGTGAGCAAGTAATGTCTAGGTTTGCCTCTTGAGAATTTAGAAAGATGAGGAAGAACAATTAGTAAGAGGCTTTAAAATCTGCTAACTACTGAAAGCAGCCAGAAATACTGGAAGGGGCCTTGAACTTAGAGCAGAAGAACTGAATTTAGTCCTGGCTCAAACATTTGTGAATCATGTGACACTTAGCAAGCCACTTAATTTTTTTGTTCCTCTGCTTACAAGCCTGTGAAATTGAGGCGATTATTCCTGTTCTGTGTACCTCCCATGAAGGAGGTTGATAGCTATAAAAAGCTATTCAGTTGCAAGGCCTTGATGTGGATTGCCTCTGTTTTAAGTTCTGTATGCTTTCTGAGGACAAAGACTCTGTCTTTGAGTCATGAACACTATACAGGTCCTGAACGAATGACTAAAGGTATGTGTGACATAAATTTGGGCAGAAAAACACTGGGAGGTGATTCTCCTACTGCAGTTTTCTGTGAAATTGTTTTGCGTTTTTCCTAAAATCATAAAATAAGGGCCACCTGGGTGACTTAGTCAGTTGGGTGTCTGCCTTTGGCTCAGGTCATGATCCCTGGGTCCTAGGATCGAGTCCCACATGGGGCTCCCTGCTCAGCAGGGAATCTGCTTCTCCCTCTCCCTCTGCCTGCCACTTCCCCTACTTGTGCTCTCTCTCTCTCTGTCAAATAAATAAATAAAATCTTTAAAGAAAAAGGGTGAATATAGATTGTGGCTCTAAGTTGCTCTGGGGTAAGAAATAATGGTACAGACTTCTTTCAGGCTAATAGCATCAAAACGAAGGAAACTAAACAAAAGATAGGTATTTGTAGCATATCATTTTTTGACATCTTAATGACTACATAATCTAAAAGGAAACCTTTTAAAATCTTTAAAAAAAGAATAATAAAATAAAACGTTTCTTCTTTCTGGTTTACCATCTCAGCATACTTATGGAGACAATTCTCCCTTTATGCTAACTAACTTGTTTACCTGGTGTAAGAGCCTTTAAGCTTAGTGGGTGAAAGTTGATTGTGCAGAAGAGGGTCATGCCTTATCTCAGTGCAATGCATTTCTAAGCGTATATGATGTCAGACATTAGAACGTAGACACACCAAAGCTTGTGCGGTATTGAATGTTACAGCATAACACCAACACATTGGTTTCACAACCATGAATTCTTCAACGATTGAGTAGCGTGTTTTCTTCCTTAGTTTCATGGGAATGTAAATATATTCCTTCATGTGTCATCACTTCTTCAGCTACTGACCTATGGTGGGGGGTACCCAGTGCTCGGGGAAACTTCCATTATTGTCTGTCAGTTTTGACTGGTTAGCACTGAATGGAGTACTGTTCATAGTCCCTTCAAGCAGAAGCTAAGACACTAAGGAATGTAATGCTGTTTGAGATGACAGTACCCGAGATGATACAATGTATCTGTGAAATTATTTCTTAGTAAGTGAATAAATGAACTGATTAAACTAAAAGTCCCATACAAAATAATTGCAAGTTTTTAAGCTATTCTATATGTTTAATTGTAAAAGATGTATTTTTAGAAATTGGACATTATAATCCACACCTAAATTACCTTCCAAAAATTAAAACTTTAACCAGGTGATGGGTATTAAGGGAGGCACGTGTTGTGATGAGTACTGGGTATCATATGCAACTAGTGAATCGTTGAACACTAGATCAAAAACTAATGTTGTGGGGCACCTGGGTGGCTCAGTGGGTTAAGCCTCTGCTTTTGGCTCAGGTCATGATCTCAGGGTCCTGGGATCAAGCCCCGCATCGGGCTCTCTGCTCAGCAGGGAGCCTGCTTCCCCCTCTCCCCCTACCTGCCTCTCTGCCTGCTTGTGATTTCTCTCTCTGTGTGTCAAATAAATAAATAACATCTTTAAAAAATGATGTACTATATGCTAGCTAACTGAACATTAAAAAAAAAAAACTTTAACATTTTATGCCTAACTTCACAATGTAGAAATTTCACAACTTTTTTTATTATCTAATTTTGGGTATTAGTAACTAGTATTCACTTGTATTCATTGGAAAAGGACTCACAGAACCCAGTTCCTCATTTCCAAAAATTACTAGAATCAGAGTTTCACAGTAAAAATGAAGGGGGGGCTTTTATAAATATTTCTAGGTACTGAACAAGCTCTTTTCTTAGGATCTTTTCTTTCTTCAGTGACTTGCAACTTTTCAGTGACTTCAATAACTTTGAGTCCAGAATGTCTTCATACTGTTTGTAGAGAAAGATTCTTATAACTCATACCTAAGATAGTGCCAACCCCTTTACCACCTTCTGTTCATTTGTTTGCTTGCTCTTGAAAGGCATTTTATTTTCTGCAGTTGGCTGTATTTTGCTGACTTCCAGGACTCATTACCTGCTTACTAAATTGCAGTCTGGTTCCCAAACACTTTGGTGACCAGGGAGTTTGCATTAAGACTGGGATAGAAGGAATCCCTCAGTAGTTGAACTGGCCCTAAGTCCATAGTGAACATGCAGGGATAAATTCATTTCAGGATATTACTGGGGCCTTGAGTTATCTTAACTATGCTCCAAGGTTATTTTTGTGTGTTTTATTGTTTGTCTTATGAACAGAGTAGCACAAGGTTCCTGGAATCCAGCTCTTCTCTGAAGGCCAGATGACCTTTCTGAGCCTGGAATGAATCAATGATAGCACATGTAGGTGGGACTACTTCTCTCCTCCATGTTTACCTTCATCCTGACTGGAACCCTAGGGGGATATGCCAGACACTCACTAGAGGGCAGCAAGGGGTCAGTGGAACCAATTCTTGAAGCATTTGCTAGATTGTATTTCTGTGCTTTGAAAAAAAGCCTATTAAAACCATTTTAAAAAATGAATTCATTGTTACTTCTGTTAAAAAAAAATAGTATGGCACCAGTCACCTGTTCATATGAGTGTGATTATTTCACAAAACTTTGAATAAAAGAGAAACACAACTGAGCTATTATAATGAACAAGTCTGTCTGCTCCAAGACATCCATCAGCTATGTTCCTGGGGACAGCTGTGTTCCCAGGAGGGCGTGGGTCCCTCAAGGGGCCTATTATCTGTCCATGTTGAGAATCAAGCCACAACCGAGTGGATGTTGAGGGAGGAGGACCCAAGTCCAGCAGTGAGGCCTAAAGGACAATAACTAGGGTCTCTAGTAAGCTGGGGTGACACAGAGACTTGGGATGCCAGGTGCAGAGGTATTCCCCACCAGTGGATAAAGAGCCCAAGTCCCCTACTCCAGCCAAGTGGTATGTTTGCAAGAAGGACACATCTTTCATACTCTTTTCCAGTGTAGTCCCCTGAGGACATTTGGGCAAGGTTGTCAGTATCTTGTTTGGCAGTTCTATGCTGTGAGTGGGGAGCCTGGCATCTCAGTGCGTGCGGCACATGGGAGGGAGGGAACTGAGCAGGTGGACAAGGGAAATAATTTATGTGATGTCATGAGGAGGAGCAACGTTGTGGAAGGTGGCAAGGAGGGAGGAAGACGAAAGGGAATGGTGATTTGAGTCATTGGCCCCGAAGCGAGCATGAAACGCAGAGACCACAGTCTGAGGAAGAGAAGAACATTAAGGGCTATCAGGGAACATGAGGCATGAGCCACCCCAGGACCCTTCTGAGGAAAGGAGAGGATTAGGGTATAGAAGCTGCTATAATTTTGCTAGTGAAGCTTGAATATAAACATTTTTGTTATCCTTTTTATTGTTAGCATACTCCTCTTGAGGTATCCCACAGGATGGCATGAACTGCGCCACTTAGTTCACAGTTAACAGAAAAGACTTCACGTCAGTCCCCAAATTTCACTATCAGCTATTCAGTGAGGATAAATATAACATATCAGCATAGAATATTGCTTTTAACCTGAATATTTTTGGGAAAATGTTCATCCCAATCTCAGTTTTTCTCTATGTGTCGTCTGGGGACACTCTGCATTACAATTTCACAGGATTAATTGATAATTATATACTAAGAATTTTAGGAGGAAGAATTTAATAAGGACTATAGAGAAAAGACATAACCAAATGTTAGAGGAACGTAAACAAGGGGGAGAAAGTACTCAGGGAAGATTTAATGGGGACGATGGCTTTTGGACAGGTTCTCAAAATAAAGGCAGGATTTTTACAAAGTACTGTGAATAACATTCTAGAACAAAGGAGCAGAATAATTGACTGATACCTGCTTGGCTAACAAAGAGAGGCTGCTGATGGCTGTGACATTGGGATAGAGGTTGAATCCAGCTTATAACAGGCTTGATGCAGAATGTTAAGAACTTTGACATCGATTCTGTGGTCATTTGCGCAGGTATCTGCCACGATCAGAACTGCACTTGAGGACAGTTTCTCTATCTGCAGTGCTGGGGCAAAGACAAGGCAAAGCCATGTTTAGGAAGGAGATGAGACTGCCCAGATCGGAGGAAGCAAATCTGTGGGCAGCGGTGCAGCGGCAGTGACAGTGGGAGGAAGGTATAAGCGAGACAGACATTCAAGAGGGAAGAAGTCGGTTATTAACATGAAACTTTTAAAATGTGCTTTATCAATCCTTGGAATGAGGAAGGACCTTTGTCTTCAAAAGTGTGTGTTACAATCATGGGTCAGTTGGGATGTGGCCAAAGACAGTCCACTTCGATTGTGAAGGCTCAGCAGATAGAGACGACGAAGAGGTAAAGACGAGAGGAAAAGGAGAGTTCCAAAGTATTACAGATGGCTGTGGGCCGGGGACTTCATTTAGCTAAAGGAAAAGAAACTTCTCCGCTTCATTTCTTCTGGGGAAAAAATAATGGATTTACTAATTACATGTTAACATGTTTAATTCAATTTATTTGTTAAATTAATTATCACAAGATTATTTCAATGAAGAGACATCTGATTGTAATCCCAAATAATAATGAATGAATTTAAACCCTGGGATAGCTGAAATCAAGTCAAATTTAAGTGATTCAGGATTGCATGAGTTTAATGTTCAGTGATACTGATGAAACAGTTAATTAACCTGAGATCTCTGTGGCATTATACATCAAAGTTTTGAAAATATTCTATGACTGACCAACTTATGAATTTTGTTTTTATACTTCTTACTAGTAAATGTTTCATTCAATAGAATAACTTTTCTGTTATATTGTAATGGGATCTTACAGGTAGCTCTAAGAAACTTGGAATTTTCTCTTTGAGTTTTTCTTTAACTGTAGCATTGAGCTCTCCATATGGCAACAGGAATGATATTTTTGTTTTGCTATTTGAGTAATCTGCTTCCAAACAGGAAAAACAGGGAATAAGACCCAATGCCTGTGACACCTTTGGAGCAAGATTTGAAGCCAATTAAATCATTGCCATATGATATTATTTGGACTATAATTGCTCTCATAATGAGATGCAGGAAGAACAGAAGGCCCTGGAGCCAAGAAGGACAGAGCTCGGAAGAGTTCAAGACCCATCGCATTAGTGATTCTTACAAACTGTACTCAGAAGAGATCTGACTTGCCCCAAGTAGTTCACAAACTGAACAGCACAACTATGTCTTATGTACATTTTCTGCTTTTGACAGATGCATATCTTATCTTCCAGTTGCTCTCTGAGAAATATTTCTCAGCTCCCTGGCTCTGCCTGTTTTTAGTCATGGATTGGTATTACTATGGCTTATCAATAATTTAAAACAAAAATGAAAACAACGGTAATGAGATCTCTATAGGCATTGCACTGTCAACAGGAAAAATAAAGACATGGTAATGAGGAAAACATTAGTCTAATTACTTTTGGAGGAAGAAGCTCTCGTTCTTTCATAGTGGTGTGGAAGCCGAAATTACCTCCCGAAATAGTGCTTCAGATCACAAACAGCTCGGAGAGAGTTGGAGTTCTTTCTAATCTGATTCTCTCTTGTTATTCCATGCTTTAGCAAAGTTAAAGAAATATGCACCCAAATCTTATCAGCTCTGCCAAGATAGTCCTAGAGGTATTTCTTCAAGCCTCATGGTGATTTCACTTTAGTCGCACCATATACTGACACTTCTGAGTAGCTGAGAATGTCCTCCTCTTCAGTCTCGTCTGCAGGAGACCTCATCAGCAACCACCTGCATTCCGCCCTGGGAGCACGCGTCTTTATTGCCCTTTGTTTACATGAGTGAATTCTCTTCTCTGTTCCTCCAAGCTGGAAGTTGCCATCAAGAGAAGGGGAAGGATAAAACTGAGAGAAGGGAGTTTAAAAGGAAGCCAATACAAATTATAGTTAAAAACCTGAGTAGACTGACAGAGCATATTTTCAAAGGAAGAGAAAAACAATGTGGGCCCCACGCATGGGTCACACAAAGAATGCATATGGTATGAGAAATGGGTAAGAGTTTCAGAGTAGGCAAAAAATATGCCTCACAGAGATAGCATGAGTTCTCTCTGTGAGAAGAAATGAAAGTGAGAGTGTCAGAAGCAGAGGACAGGGCGCCTGGGTGGCTCAGTGGGTTAAAGCCTCTGCCTTCAGCTCAGGTCATGATCTCAGGGTCCTGGGATCGAGGCCCGCATCGGGCTTTCTGCTCGGCAGGGAGCCTGCTTCCTCCCCTCTCTCTGCCTGCCTCTCTGCCTACTTGTGATCTCTCTCTCTGTGTCAAATAAATAAATAAAATCTTTAAAAAAAAAAAAAAAAAAGAAGCAGAGGACACCCACAAAAACAGGCAGCAGAGACGGCCTGCCTCCCTCATTCTGATGTTGCTGAGGTTTGAACCTGCCGGATGCTGGCTCTTCTTTTTCTAGGAAGAGCGCAACATTCAGAGACCCGTCAAATGAATTTAAGGTGTTTGTAGCAAGAGGAAAGACTGAGTCCATAGTAACGGCTATATTATGATCAACAGTGCTATTTTGTTTCTTCCCCAGAGTTCCTGTTTATGTCTCAGAGCCTTTATATTGTCTTTGCAAGAACTGAGCCAGCTGGCCAGTGGCCATGGTAAAATTGCATTGCTAGTGAGTATAAATATACCCCATCAGTGGACACATCTTTCAGTATTCTGTTTAGCTTGGTTTCCCATTTGAAATGTCATCTGGTTATGGGTGAATAGAGAACACCATTTAAGAAAGGATTATTTGCTCAAAATAATGTCAAATACCACATTACAGCATAGAGCAGTATCTATATCATTATGAAATTTGAGCCTCTTTTTATATAAAAACTATCATATGCAGTTATATCTATGCATTCATATTTGACTCTGAGCACTTGTGTCGTGTCCAGAAAATCATGGTAGTTTTTCCATGAGAGGGAGAAGGAAAGGACAGAAGTGGTTGAAAGAAAAATCTACAAGAGAAAATATGATGCCTTGCTGTCAGCCTTCCACTTTTCTCAACCTTCTCTGTAACAAGTCTGATTAGCATACACTAACAAATATTATTATTAATAAGGCTATGGTTTTTATAAAGATAACAATGCTAAGTATTTTACATATTTTATCTGAATTATTCCCACAAACAAATCTGTGGGATAGATTATTATGTCTATTTTACAATTTAGAAAAGTGAGGGGAGCCAAAAGGTAAAACAAAATTCCAAGTGTCATGTAACCCGTGACTAAATGAGCTGGGATGGGTCCAACTCTGTCTGACCCCAAAGCTTCCACTTTACCACTTGGGCTCTACTGCTTCCTTAAGAGCCAGAACCTCCGCCAGCACCGGGCCCACCAAAGGAGAGGGAAGCGATTTCCTATTACACTTAGGCAAAGAATTCCTAGAACCGAGACTGACTTCATACCATTGGTTTAATTAGCGTCACTGTGAAGATCAGCAAATTCAAAACTGGATGACTGATATTCCTACTAATATCTAAAATAAAATATTTTTGGTTGCGCCTGGGTGGCTTAGTCAGTTAAGCATCTATCTTTGGCTCAGATCATGATTCCACAGTCCCAGAGTGGTGCCCTGCATGGGGCTCCCTACTCAGCGGGGAGTCTGCTTCTCCCTCTGGCCCTCTCCCCACTCAAGGGTGCGCGTGCATGCTTACTCTCTCTCTGCTCTCATTCTCTCTCTCAAATAAATAAACAAAATCTTTAAAAAAATGAAATTTTTTGAAGTGTCAAATTTGAATCTTGCAGACATTATATCACTATTTGGAATATATATCCACTGCTCAATTCTGGTTTTTTTTTATAGTTTCAGGAAGCCAATATTCCAAGTGGAATGAACAAGTCTGCAGTATAGTACTCATTTGTGATAAATCACTGACATTCTGCTGTGGGGTCAGGCCATTATTTTCTGATGTTAGGAAAAACACTGCATGCAGCAAACTAGGATTACATCCCATGCAATATTATTTGCAAGAATGATTAACTGTGGTGCCTGGGGCACTTACATAAACAGCTGTTTCTTGTACTTTCCAGGTGATAAAGCCTATTAGTTTGGCAACTTACAGAAAAGCCATTAAATCCATCCAAGTGCCACAGGAATAACTGAGCTCCTTAAGCAGGGTACACCCACCACCACCCAGAGACAGGGGTTGGGAACTGAGGAACAGGCTCCAATGAGAGGTCAGCATCTAACTACCAACCAACCAGGAAGAACAGAGAGGAGCCCAGACTTTTCAAGGGGCAGAGGGAGGAGCCAGGATTATTTAGCCATTTACTCTTGGTTTGTTTGTTCCTTTACTTCCTTATTTTAAAGTGAAAGCGTGTGTTAAATACTTCTCTTTTGACATCCTGAAATACAGCTAATGGGGTGATAGTCTAAATTGGCAGGAGTCTATGGTACATGAATAAATTACAGTCTAAGCAATCCCGAACTTAAGCTTTCTCACCAAGCATGAGAAGGTGAGAGTCTTCCATACTAAAGGACGTTACAAAATCCCAAAGCAGCAGTAAACAGGATGGATATTTACATTAACATTGTATGTAAAATCCAGAGTCAGCATCCTACATTTTTTGTATCAGAGTATAGATCACACTTTATTTCCTAAGTGTTTATTTTCTGTCTCTCCTAATAAATTTTAAAGCCCACGAGAAAAATGGATTTACAATTTTTTTTTTAAACTACAGAATTCAGCATCATATGTCATGCAGAACGCCATGGAATTGACTAACAACACTGATGGTTTCTTGAAAAATTTATCGACAGTTTTATTTTTTTCTTAACCACCAAAAAAATCTCTACACCTAGTTTTCTTTTTCTCCAGCTTTTCTTTAATTTGTACTTCCTCATACTTTATTTTAGATGCATTATCATAAAGAGATATACCGAAGAGATCTGCTTTTCTATCTACTGTAGTGTGAGGGCTCCTAGGAGGCAACATTTTATTGTTATTCTCCCCTGCAATATTCAATGCATCAAAAGGGAGGAGTTTCTACGCAGGGATACTTAAACAATCAATGAGACACATTCCCAAGCAATAATAATGTCCTGGAGTCCCTGCAATTTGATTAGTGACCTTTTCATTCTGGGTAGAGATAACCTTTATTGATATCATTAACCAGACGAAATGGTGGTGTGATGCAACTCTTTTTAACCATGGAGCTGGGTATTGATTGAGAAGCAAGATCTGAGATTTTGTTAAGGTCCAGCTGTTGACAGAAACAAGAGGGACATTCCTCTCCTTTTCTCCAGCCGCCAAAGTAATTGTTTTGTAGCAGCAGCTAACAGAGAGGAGAAACCAAGGACATTTTCTTATTTTTGTTCTGTTTCTATGAACAAAAAGCTATTTGAGAGAACACTTTCTGAATGCTCACAAAGATGAAGGCATTTGATATTAGCAATTTCGGTGTGGCAAGAGTCCATCCCCTTTTCTCTTACTGTATTTCTGAAGGATCTCTCATTAAGAGAGCCTAATTAGTAGTTTCCAATTCAGAAAGCTTTTATTATTACTTCTACTTGTGTTTGTGTTTAAATAAATGAGGTACACTTATTTGTTGCCCTGTGAAAGACCTATGTTATCATAGAGAAGACCTAGAGATTTTTGCCTGTTGGCCCAAATAACTGATTATCTTTGAAATGTTTAATCTACATCTGCTTTCATGCAATACAAATGAAATGTTTGTTTAGCCTTTTAAGGAATGACTTCACATAGGAATGGAACCTTAGGTTGTAATTCCCTGGGCTAATGTTTAAATGAAAGTCAATTCTTAAGCTGAATATCTTACACATTCTAGAAAAAGAGGAATTTAGGGAAAAGTAGCTATTGCTTAAAACTGTGCTTTTCGACTTAATCCAGTGAGACTGAATTAAGAATAATTCTGTTTTCCATGTATAATGGGATTGTGTGGCAAGTGGGGTGTTAGAACATGCTTGTGAATTTGTGAGTGGAATTATAAAGTTTTCATTTTGATTGGTTTGTGGACTAAGTTCAGAGCACATAAGTGCTATTTATGGATTCAGAATGAGTAATTAGTGTTTAGCATATAAGTACTAGAAAAAAATGGTTTAAAGATATACTGAGGTACAGGTAGAAAAAGATTTTTGGTGGGGAGGAATCACAAAATTCTTACAGGGGAGTGTTTCCATATTTCCTTAGCTCTCCGACCGCAGTAGTAGTTTAAATAAGGAACTGTGGGCACCTGCTTTTTCTTTTTATTAGCAAGCTTCTGGTATATTTAGAAAATATAATTAAGTAAAAAAAAATTACTATGTATTTGCAGTTTCAGAGGAACAAAAATTAAAAAAATAACTGTAGAAGGTAGTAGGGATAGGTAGTAAGAATGGATATGGTTGTTCATCATAAAAATTGAAAATCTGTCATGAAAACTTGTCCAGGTTTAGGTTTCAAAGACAGAGACCAGCTTTTTCAGACAGAAAATAGACTTTTTTTTTTTTAAATCAGTGGCCACACTCTTAAAAAGCATGAAATCTCATGTACAGCATGGCCCTTGGTAATGAAAAATCAAGAACAGAGCAGAAATAAATTTACACCCAATAGCATGGAATTGTTTTTGTTTGTTTGTTTGTTTGCCACCATAAATTTTTTTTCCTACCCTTATGAATTACGGATTATAGTTTGTGCAAACATTAAAGATGTTGATTTGCTGCACTTTACTATTGAATTAGATTTCTGGTACTTTGCAATCTGTTTTCAGCCTAGCATAACATCAATAATGGTAATGCAAAATCAAAATACTTAAAACCCTGAAGGGAAGATTCATCAAAATAATATCCCTGTTTCCTAATCCCGGATATTGTGATTCAGCTATCCTTTTATATATAGAAGGAAGTGGAGAAAGGGGTGGGAGCTGGGAATCAGAGCAGATCATGGAGACAAAAAAAGAGAGAGAGGGATGACGGAAGGAAGGAAGGAAGGAAAGAGGGCGCCTGGGTGGCTCAGTGGGTTAAAGCCGCTGCCTTCGGCTCAGGTCATGATCCCAGAGTCCTGGGATCGAGGCCCACGTCGGGCGCTCTGCTCGGCAGGGAGCCTGCTTCCTCCTCTCTCCTCTCTCTCTCTGCCTGCCTCTCTGCTACTTGTAATCTCTCTCTCTGTGTCAAATGAATAAATAAAAAATCTTTAAAAAAAAAAAAAGAAAGGAAGGAAAGAAAGGAAAAAGGAGGAAAGGAAGGAAGGGGAGAAAGGAGGGAGGGAGGGAAGGAAGGAAGGAAGGAAAGAAAAAGAAAGAAAAAAAAGTTAGGAAAGAAGGGAGGGAGGGAGAAAGGAAAAAAGAAGAAAAGATAAGGAATGAAAGAATAATAAAAATATTGGAAGAGGGGCGCCTGGGTGGCTCAGTGGGTTAAAGCCTCTGCTTTCGGCTCAGGTCATGATCTCAGGGTCCTGGGATCAAGGCCCGCATCCGGCTCTCTGCTCAGCAGGGAGCCTGCTTCCTCCTCTCCCTGTCTCTCTGCCTGCCTCTCTGCCTACTTGTAATCTCTCTCTCTGTGTCAAATAAATAAATAAAATCTTTAAAAAAAAATATTGGAAGAGAAGTTTGGAATTTATTGTACTCGCAACAAGGTCTTGGGTGCAATTTAACACAAGAAAGAACCCCTTACTCCTTGGCCACTACAGTACCTCTCGATCCTTAAAATGAACTATTCTTTCAAAATTAGTAATGTGCAGATCCTTACCACTCAAAAGTGTAACCCTCAGACCACCAGCTCAACTGGGAACTTGTTAGAAAATCAACTTCCAAGTCCTCACCCCCACCCCAGGGCCAGAATCAGAATCTGTACTTTGAAGTAGATCCCCATGCAACCCTGTTTTGTGAGAGCCTGGGGAGGACAGCAGTCTATGGTCCTGTGTCTACTAGCAGAACGTGCACTCATTTCTGCGTAACCAAGGACCACAAACAAAGAAACACAGTGTGTGAAAAACAGAAGAAAAATCTCCCAGGATGAAAGCATAACTGGAAATAGAAATACAAAATTCTCCACTTAAGCCAAGTGCTTCCCACTAGACAAGAAATCACAAGTGTCATTAATTAGCTATAACTTATGAGAAGCAAACTATAGTGAGTCCACTTGCCTTTTTCTGCTTCTCAAATTCAAACAGAGACTTCCTCACAATTTTAATGTTTAACTAGTAGTTTTAAATAGTGTGTTTAGCCTTCCTTGACCAAATTTTCAGGTAATAATATTTTAATGTTTTGATTTTGAATGAATTTAAATGTTTCTTCAGGTTACACTGCTTCTAACTGTACATTTCCATATAGATATGTATTTTTTAAGAATTTGTGTGTGTTTGTTATGTCTCTATTATGTGGCCATGATACACACACACGCACGCACGCACGCGCGCACGCGCACACACACAGAGTCACATATGAATGCTTCATCCCCTTTGTTACCTGCTTTGAGACCACAGCAGTGTCTGGCATTCCTGTGGAAGAGGGAGAATGCTTATCTATACACACCAAAAGCACTGGAGACTTGAACAGAGCATCTCAACAACAATAATAAAACCAACCTGTGTAAACTGGTGGGGGGAGAAGGAAAAATAGGAACTGCTCTTTGGTTTATAGATTTCCACAGAGGAGCAAGTTATTCAAGAAGAGAGAAAAAAATGTTTTCAGATTTCAGCATTATATTTTATTCAGTGGAGTAGTAAATTATTTCTAGCTGATATTTTTAGCAAATGCCAAATATGATTACAGAGAGAAAGAGAGGCTCTTCCCAAACTGTGACATTCTTGGTAGGAGTTAAATTCTGTTATCATTGTTTTTGTCTGGCCAATGCTTCTCTGCTTTGTGAATTGGAGAGCACAGTACATGTTTGTATATATAATGCTATGCTGCTTACATTTTTAACATTTGTTTATAATGTGGCCTTTAGAGGTAGCTGTTGAAGAGAAGAATTGCTCTAAACTTGAAAATCTTAAGATACTCTGAGAGCACAGCCAAAGAAATGTACCAACTCCTGAAGAATTGTCTTTGCTCTGAAGGAAAGATAAACAGTGTTCTTACCAGGTGGGGAGGGTGTCAAAGCAATTCTCCCTCACAGTCTCAGAGAAGAAAGACTGCTTTGCTCTGGCTGCTGTGTTAACTCTGAGCAAAGTGAAATGAATTGGCATGACAACCCACAAACATAACACGCTAGAGTAAAATCATAACAATAAAAAATAAAATAATTAAAAACAAAAAAGAAAGATGCAAACCAATAGAATAGCATGCCAAATAGATTGAAAAAGAAAATTTAACAACAGGATAGAGACAAGGTAGAAATTTAAAGCCTTCCATAAGTACCCAGTACTGTAAAAGAAAATGCACTACCTAAAGAAACCATGAATTCCATAGATGAAATCTAAGACAGAATAATAAACAACACAAAAACATGTTTCTGAGTTGAGGAGGCAAATTGGTAACTTAAAAAGACCTTTATAAGTCTAAGTAAGTTAGAATAAATAGAATCAAGAAAGATAGCAAGAGAACTGTAGATAAGATCACTGGTATGAAGGAAAGAAATACTTGAAATAATTGTGGTGAAAGCAGAGGAGAGACAAGAAATTAGAATAATCAGTGAAAAGATGACAGATAAGGAGATAACTGGGGTCCCTGAAGTGCAAAAAAAAAAAAAAAAAGGACTAAGAAAAATATTTAAAGACATAATGGAAGAAAAAAGTAGAATAAAAGGAATACCTAAATCTGCAGATTAGATGGGCACATAAAATTGACATACAATATAGGATACCTGGGGCACCTGGGTGGCTCAGTCAGTTAAGCATCATCCTTCAGCTTGGGTCATGATCTCAGGGTCCTGGGATCAAGCCCCATGACCAGCTCCCTGCTCAGCAGGAAACCTGCTTCTCTCTCTTCCTCCGGCTTATGTTCTCTCTCTCTCTCAAATAAATAAAATCTTTAAACAAACAAACAAACAAACAAATCCATAGGATACCTGGTCATATGTGTGTTATCTAGCATCAAGGGAAAAGGAAAAATTCCGCTGGCATGAAAATGAGAAGATTAAGTTACAGAGAAAGGAAAACAAAACAAAGCAGTTGTATCTCAGACTTCTTCATAGCAATTTTGAGTGCCAGAAGACACTGGAAGTTGTGAGGATATGAAAGGGATACAAATAAAAATGTATCCAAGTAAGTGGCAGTAAGGGATATTCTCAATTATACATTGCCTATGCCTTTTCAAAAAAATTGCTCAAATGTGAACTTAGTGAAACTGAAAATAAATCAAAATAAGAAACTTAAGAATGGAAATGTGTGATAAAATTCTCATAGTGACATTGTATTAGTTTAACTATAGACTAATGTTAAACAGCTGGTAAAGATAAGGTTATAGAAAAGAAAGCAGATATAACTTTATCCTTATTATTTTGTATTAATATATAATAAAAATGTAAGAGAAGATGAGAGGAAAAATGGGAGGAACTATAAATGAGAATCTCCCATATCTTTTAACCTGATAATCCAATCACATTGTAAAGGCTCCAAACATAAGACTAAATAAATAAATAAATAAATAAATAAATAAAAGATAGAGTCTGTGTGTATGTGTGTGTGCAATCTGACACCATATGCCCCCAGATATGATGTATGAGAAGGACACAATGTAACTTCTTCAGCATTTCTGCTAAAAATGCATAACTCAAATCTAGTCATGAGGAAATATTAGGCAAATCCGAACCTAGAGACAGTATAAAAATAATTTATTTGTATCCTTAAAAAAGTTCAAGGTCAATAAAGACAAAGAAAGGCTGGGGAAATATTCCAGATTAAAGGAGAGTGTAGAGGGCGCCTGGGTGGCTCGGTGGGTTAAAGCCTCTGCTTTCGGCTCAGGTCATGATCTCAGGGTCCTGGGATCAAGGCCCGCATCGGGGTCCCTGCTCAGCGAGGAGCCTGCTTCCCCCTCTCTCTCTCTGCCTGCCTCTCTGCCTCCTTGTGATCTCTCTCCCTCTGTGAAATAAATAAATAAAATCTTAAAAAAAAAAAAAGGAGAGTGTAGAAAAATGACACTAAATGCAATGTGTGACTGTGGATTCAGTCCTGAAATGGAGAAATAATAGCTATAAAGGACATTAGTGGGACAATGTATAAATTTGACTATGGACTATGGGTTGATTAGATTAATAATATTGTATCAATGTTAAATATCATAATTTTGAGAATTACACTGAAGCTATGTAAGAAAATCTCTGCTCTTGGGAACTAAACTTTATCAGTGTGCTGATAAAGGTATACATTGTCTCCAACTTACTCTCGGTGAATCAGAAAAAAATAATGTGCCTATACATAGATTAATAGATGGAGATTGGTAAATCTAGGTAGAGGGCATATGGGTTTCTTTTGTAGTATTCTTATAATCTTTCTATATGTTTGAAATCATGCCAAAATACAAAGTTACAAAAACATAATGGTACCTCATGCCTTTAGTATAGCCCTTCCATCTTTATACAATTGTTTCTGTTTATGTATTCATCCAAGTGAAAATGGTCATCTCCTAAGTTTTTCACTGAACAGCATGCCCTAATGCATGTATGTTTCATTCATATATTTATAAACTATACACATACACACTAGTCCTCCTAAAATTTCATTAGAGAACACAGATCTGAGTCTTTGTTCATCTTTTCTAACTACACTCTCTCTTCTGGCAATCTGATCTGTTCTTGTATCTTTAAATTTCATCTACTTGTCAATAACAAACGAAGTTTAAAGAGTAGAAGCACTGGAACATTCCACAACAAATTCTAGTGACATCTCTCCCTGTAAATGAAGTACATGGTCTCTTATGGGAAGATTGTATGAAAATCAATGATGATAGATTCATTGTGAAGAAAAAAATCAGAGTTGAAGTTCATTGCAAAACCAAGAAACTATGCAGTGTAGTTTCCAGGCTGAATATGAATATATTGACTAAAATTTCTAAGAAAAATATTATTTTTCTGGATAAACTAGAACTCCCAGTAATTTTCTTACCAGTTCAATAGGTCCTACCTAAAGACTGGCCTGTGGTAGTAGGGTTTGTTTGTTTGCTTCCAGAAAGGCTATGGGGAAAATGCACTGGCATCTCTTAATCTCAGACACTATACATTCAACAAGTCAACTGGCATTATTAGACCCAATAAAGTGCTGATTAAAATGATGAAGGAGATACTGCAGAGACCAATTTGTGGTGAAGGAGGGGATCTATTTAAGTCAGATTTTTTATGGCTTAGTGGTCATTGAGCAATGATGAAAAATACAGTATTCAAGTATGAAACAGACACATCCTCACACAGAAGTGATGATTACAAGACATTCAAAGAAGCAATTCTTGACACCCGATACAAAGAGGAATGGATATTAGGAATGTCAATTTACACATGGTTATATCCTGGCAGCTTCTTCCACATTGGTGAGATTGTGGTCCTTGATGTACTTCATCCATTCATTCAAATCAGTAAACATTTGTTAGGTACTCATCTTGCTAAGCATCTTGACTGCCAATAAGGTATTGCACTTATTTTTCTTAGCCACCTGATAAATTTTACAGATATGTTCACGGGCTTAAAGATGGAAGAGACAGGTTTTATGATGGGCAAAGAAGACACATTTATTATTATACTACCTTGCTTGCCTAAAGATGAACAAATTTAATAACTGTGCCAAATATTAGAGTAAAGGAAGATAATGTTTTCGTTTTCAAGACCAGATTTGTGGATATTCATGTGTATGTATGTGTGCAAATACACATATATGTGAAGAGAGATAATTTGAATGGATGCAGAGGGAATTGTTGATAGTGGTTAATTCTTAAGAATAGTATTGGATATTTAGGGTAAATACCCAGTAGTGTGATTGCTGGGTCATAGGGTAGCTCTATTTTCAACTTTTTGAGGAACCTCCAAACTGCTTTCCAGAGTGGCTGCACCAGCTTGCATTCCCACCAACAGTGTAGGAGGGTTCCCCTTTCTCCTCATCCTTGCCAACATCTGTCATTTCCTGACTTGTTAATTTTAGCCATTCTGACTGGTGTGAGTGGTATCTCACTGTGGTTTTGATTTGTATTTCCCTGATGCCAAGTGATGTTGAACACTTTCTCATGTGTCTGTAGGCCATTTGGATGTCTTCTTTGGAGAAATGTCTGTTCATGTCTTCTGCCCATTTCTCGACTGGGTTATTTGTTTTGTGGGTGTTGAGTTTAAGAAGTTCCTTATAGATTTTGGATACAAGCCCTTAATCTATATGTCATTTGCAAATATCTTCTCCCATTCTGTTGGTTGTCTTTTGGTTTTGTTGACTGTTTACTTTGCTGTGCAAAAGCTTTTAATCTTGATGAAGTCCCAATAGTTCATTTTTGCCCTTGCTTCCCTTGCCTTTGGTGATGTTCCTAGGAAGAAGTTGCTGCGGTTGAGGTCGAAGAGGTTGCTGCCTGTGTTCTCCTCAAGGATTTTGATGGATTCCTTTCTCACATTGAGGTCTTTTATCCATTTTGAGTCTATTTTTGTGTGTGATGTAAGGAAATGGTCAAGTTTCATTTTTCTGCATGTGGCTGTCCAGTTTTCCCAACACCATTTGTTGAGGAGACTGTCTTTTTTCCACTGGACATTCTTTCCTGCTTTGTTGAAGATTAGTTGACTATAGAGTTGAGGGTCCATTTCTGGGCTCTCTATTCTGTTCCGCTGATCTATGTGTCTGTTTTTGTGCCAGTACCATACTGTCTTGATGATTACAGCTGTATAATAGAGCTTGAAGTCTGGAATTGTGATGCCACCAACTTTGGTTTTCTTTTTCAACATNTTTGCCTCTTTGATTAGGTTCATTCCAGGTATTTTATGGGTAGGGAGGGAAAAATAATGAAACAAGATGGGATCAGGAAGGAGACAAACCATAAGAGACTCTTAGTCTCACAACACAAACTGAGGGTTACTGAGCGGTTGGAGGGTATGGATAGGGTAGATGGATTATGGATGTTGGGGAGGGTTTGTGCTATGGTGAGNTTATTCTACCCATCCATGAGCATGGAATGTTTTTCCACTTCTTTGTGTCTTCCTCAATTTCTTTCATGAGTACTTTATAGTTTTCTGAGTACATATTCTTTGCCTCTTTGATTAGGTTCATTCCAGGTATTTTATGGGTAGGGAGGGAAAAATAATGAAACAAGATGGGATCAGGAAGGAGACAAACCATAAGAGACTCTTAGTCTCACAACACAAACTGAGGGTTACTGAGGGGTTGGAGGGTATGGATAGGGTAGATGGATTATGGATGTTGGGGAGGGTTTGTGCTATGGTGAGTGCTGTGAAAGGTATAAGCCTGATGATTCATAGACCTGTACCCCTGGGGCAAATAGCAAATTAAAAAAGAAAGGAAGAAAGGAAGGAAGGAAGGAAGGAAAGAAGGAAGGAAGGAAGGAAGGAAGGAAGGAAGGAAGGAAGAAAGAAAGAAAGAAAGAAAGAAAGAAAGAAAGAAAGAAAGAAAGAAGGAAAGAAAGAAAGAGAGAGAGAAAGAAGAAAGAAAGAAAGAAAGAAAGAAAGAAAGAAAGAAAGAAAGAAAGAAAGAAAGAAAGAAAGAAAGAAAGAAGGAAGGAAGGAAAGAAAGAAAGAACAGTATTGGAGGCTCAGTCGGTTAAGCGTGTGCCTTTGGCTCAGGTCATGATCCTGGGGTCCTGGGATAGAGTCCCACATCTGGCTCTCTGCTCAGCGAGGAGTCTGCTTCTCTCTCTGCCTCTGCTTGCGGCTCCCCCTACTTGTGTTCTCTCTCTCTCTGTCAAATAAATAAATTAAAAAGAAAAAAGAAAAAAGAATAATATTAGAGAGGACTGAGTGGCTAGGAATCTTAAATTTTACATTACATACTTTTTTTTTATTGCATGTGGGCTTTTTAAAATAAAGAAGCATATTACTTCCTGCATTGAAAAATAATCAAAATAATATGAGGGGAAAATCTGGCTTCCTTATATTTTGTTGCATAAAGTTTGAGGTCCAGCAGCAGAGGATGGATGGGCAATTTGTTTTCATTATTTTCTGAACCACGTTTGTGTATCTAGGGACTTGTCAAAGATTACAGACCAGGGAGGTGCCTCCTTTATTATTTCCAACAGTCTTATATAGTAAATGTGGATTCATTCTTTCCTTGTGAAAAATGACAGTCACTTTACACTTCCAGAAAAAATCCTTTTTCATATAAATTCAGAAAACTTGATCCTTTGTGTGTTTTGGGAGCCCAAATAAGCTGAATATTTAAAAATTATTAAGCACAATGTGGTTCAGCATTTTATATCTGATGACTTTTCTCCTAAGAAAATTTTAATAGCCCTCCTGGTATATATTAGAAAATGAAACGTCTCCCTACTGTGTATGTTTATATTCTTGGGAGTCTTAAAAAAATTATTATTGTTACCATCACAATTGTTTCATCAATAACTGACTGTTTTAATTTCTTTATGATGCAACAGATATCTTCCCAGACCTCACAGATAAGTAAACATTAAGCAAATTTAAAACATATGGGAGATAATTATCTCAGAGAATAGTCGAATTTTATAACCAAAAGAATTTCCAAGGTAATCTTTCTAAATCCTCTCATTTTATATAGGAGAAACGCAAGACTCAGTGGAGTCAAGTGTTTTGTCCGAGGTCACACAGCTAGTTGCTGACAGAACTAAGGTTGGAATCCTAATTAATTTTGGCTGATATCCCCAGTCTCTCCCTAGGAATGTTTGCTTCCCACGCTATGCCCATCCTTCCCTTTGTCTAGCCTAAGAAGGAATCTCGCCATGTAAGGAAGGATGTCCTCAACTCTGGAAAGAATTCAGAAGTGGGGCTGGAGAGTGGACTGAGATTTGATCCAGTTTAGTGTTTATTAGTATTGACTCACTAATGGTTAATACATTGAAAAATAAAGTTTGTGCCTATTTTTAAATAACCAAAATAGCTAGGAGCACCCATCTATACCAATATATTTATATTTTATGGAAAATATTTATGTGAATACATTATATAAGAGACTAAACACTGTATACCTGTTATCTGTGACTATCTTATAATGAAGGGTCATTTTTCATCTTTCTGTATCACTTTTAATAAAATAAAGTATGGAACTAAATTTAATATATCTCAAATGGCTCAGTTGACCTGGCCTTTGTGTATCTATCAAATACCTTCTCTGAGTTGTATAAGAATTCTTGACTCTTCTTGTCTTGCCTCACTTTAGGGGCCAGTTACTCTAAAACCTATGACCTCATACTTGATACTACCATCTCCTGAAGATCAGGTTTAATGTCAACCTCTAGGTAAGGTGATGTACTTCCATGTTTGCCTATAAGAGCCCTGGTTCTTATCTGCTATCCTGTTATAATTAATAATAGTGTCTCATCTTACTCTCAAGAGCCAAGTTTTGGATACTAAATTGTATGGTTATCCTACCTATAGTCAATGTAAAATATGCTAGAGAAGGAACTTTTCTCCTCCAACTTTAAGGCAAATCTCAACATTTCCTCCTGCTTGAGCTGTCTGCCCCTTCCTATTTTCAGTGTCTTAAGAACTGTACATCCTGCCTTCCAAGAATCATTGAAACTGATTTATCTTTCAAACTCCATTCTACTCAAAACTCAATATTTGACTTGATTGAGCTAGAGTATCTTCCAAGTCCATTTTCATTTTGGTTTCAACTGGCCATCCTAGGATGGAGTGTGAATAAATCTTCCAGGCTTAAAAATAATTAAATTATCAAAAGGAATTTGATGAGGATTTGTGCTTTGCAGGGTAGCTAAATGTGTTGTTCCATAGAAACAACACAAATCCAATTGTTTGTGTGTTGGATCTCAAATTAGAACATGCTCATACCTGGAAAACCTGAACAGTCTTGCATAACGAATCTCTTAAGGTACTCCCAATTATATTCCAAACAACTTCTGTAAGTCTAAGATTAAGAAGTGTCCAAAATGTATGATCTCCTCAAGGGCCAGGCAATTTAGTATAGAGAATATGGGTTTTGTAGTCAGATGGACATGAGATCAAACATTGCTATTGCTCTTTCAAGTTTGATCCTTCCATTTCCTCATCTGTGAATGGGGAGAACTTACTTATATAATGAGAACTTATTGTATTTTCATGCAGTTCTAATACTGGATACACTTTTCTGTAATGATTTTATAGAGGTTTTGGAAGTGATTTTGGCTTACTCACATCTTCCTACCTATGAGAAAATGTAAATATCATTTGGTGCCTCTCTTTCGGGTCTCTCTGTCCCTACTCCCTAATTTCAGACCATCACAATGTCTTACTTGAATAAACAACCTCTTAAGTAGTCTAGTGCTTCAGACCACCTGTCCCTAAATTCTTTCTCCACTTAGTAGTCTTAAAACAAAGTATCCACTGTTCAAATTTTTTCAGTAGCTCCCGCATTGCCTTGAGGGTAAAAAACAAATTCCTGAGCCTTTTGCCTATATTTCCTTCTGCATATTTCATCTATTAGTCTGTCTTTCATTCCACATTCCAGCTCTATAGAAATTCTTGAAGTGACCCAAGTGTGCCCTATCTCCTGCCTGGAATGTTAATCCTCTCCCTCTCCTGCATTCAGAATGTGCCTTGGTTTCATCTGCTCAAAAAAAGCCTTCTTTGCTCACTTCCCATCTTGATTCCATGCTGCTTTGATGTGCTCTCCGGTAATGCTGTGCCGATCTTCCCAATAGTCTGTAAATTTCTCTCACTTCCAAAGGGTAAGCCTTCTGACATCGGATTTTGTCTTTTTTTTATACCCAAACACAGCACGTTATGTGGACTCAATAAATTTGGCTTTCAGTAGATTGAAGGGAGGAAAGAAAAGAGGGGAGGAAAGAAGAAATTTACCTTATTTTCCTGGAGAAATTTGTATTCTAGATAAAGAAATACTATCTCTTGAGATAACAAGGAATAATTACACAAACCTCACTATCTGACATGGAACCTTGTCCATAGAAGACAATCATTAAATATTTGTAGCTTGGATTCACTGACTCACTAAAGGCCACATATGTACTTAGATTAACACACAATCAGTACCGTAGGAAAGGGTATTTCTTTCAAAAATGATTTTTAATGGTGTTATTTGCTATCAAGCTGCAGTAGTGTTCAGATAAGAGATTTCCTCTACCTCGGTGCGTCCTGGGGGGGACAGCTGCAGTGGTATGTGGGGGAAGTCATATTTTTCCAAACAAACGACTTTGTTTGGCCGCCATCACACCAGCCACCTTTCTGATACAGTAGGACCCGAAGTCTGCTAAGCCAGTCACATTATCCCACAGTGTGTCTGAGCCACAGGACCCAGAGTGGCTGACTCATGAGAACAGGTCATTAGGAAGCAGTAGGACATGAGACAGGAGAGGAAATCTAATTTACAGCTTGTTGGAGAGCTCTGAGTCAGCGTAGAGGAGAACCGAGATAGAAGATTAAATTATCTGTGAGCTCACTTCTCTAAAATTATTTAGTCTGTCCCTTTTTTCATTTAGAAAACATATGCTGTGAATGCAAGGAGTTAGCTCCTGCTTCTGAAGAATTGGCAGCTGAGAGCAGTTTCTTGAAACCACCTGGAAAGGATAGAATTAGTTTTAGGGTATCTGCTATTCCAATAAGGGCCACGACTATCGACTATCGAGTTCAGGAAATGGAGGAGATGTCTGGAAGCCCTTAGGACCTCCTAGCAGCTCAAGGGTATATACTGGCCTTTGTGTTAACAAAATCAATGGTTTCGAAGCACCATGTATGGATGCAGCCTCCAATAGCCCAGCAGGAGCTCTTTCCTTATTTCCTGCGAATGCCTATCTGCTTGAGCCACAGGGAGACTTAAAGAGTTCAGTCAGTTGCAGATGTAGATTAGTCCTTGCCTTCATGCTTGTGGACTTCTGTTGCATGTTTGTTGACTGAAGAGTAGTAACCCAGGCAGCAGATACAATTCATTCATTCAAGAAATATTGATCAAATACATATTCTATAGTAGACACTGCTCTGAATACTAGGGACAATGTGGTTTAAAAAGCCTAAATATTATGTTTCTGATCTTACAACTTCCAACACATTTCTGATTGATAAAACTCATTCTCAAAGAGATACCCTAAACATACTTAAACTGACAAATTCAATGAAAGAATAAATAAAAAGGAACCCAAGATAATTTCAGATAGTGGTAAGTGCTATGAAGAACAATTAAAAAAGAAAAACGGGGCAGAGTGTGTGTATATAAGGGGCAGAGGAGATGATCAGCTAGAGTGGTCAGGAAATCTTTTTTTCTGGGGAGGGTAGCATTTGAAATGAGTCTTGAATTCTCATTAAGTGGTTGTTCCTCAAAGATCAAGGGGAAAACATCCTAGACAGAGGGAACAGCAGGTTAGGAAGTAGGAAAGATAAACAGGGGTGAAATTATGTGAGGCCTCGGAAGCCATCATTAGGCATTTGGATTTATATTGCAAACAGTGGGAAACCATTGCAGGGATGAAGGGGAATGATGGAAAACTATTAGAGGCCATGAAATGGGCTAATGGGAAACCACTGGAAGGTGGGAAGCAGAGGAATTATCGGAAACTATGAGACAGTATAATGAGGAGAATAATTACCCTGGCTGCTGTGAGGAGAATGGCTTTTGAGAGGAAATAGGCAACAAAGTAAGCACGAGCTTGAACCGAAGAGAGTTGATGCTTAAGATTTTTACGTGCGTGGTTCCCTGGGACTATTAAAAATGTCCACGTATGATATCTCTTCCCAAGCACAGAATATTATAATACAGTAGCTGCTATCACAAAAGAGCTCTCTGGGATTTCTTAGTAAAAGGCTTCCTCTATTGTTACTGTAAACCTGAAAACTAAGAGGAGATCAAGAGTCAAGAGAACTCCGACTGTCTTGCCTGTGTTAATAACATAGTCTGCCCTGGATTTCACCTCTGCTGTAAAGTACCTCTCCCATTCCAGTGAAATTCAACTCCACACATCCAGGCTTCATTACACAGTAACTAGTCCCCACTAAACTATGCTAGGATTCTAAGATCCAGAGCATGCCCAGAGTAGGGCAACCTGGAGTATGTCCAGGGGATCTAAATATAGAGGGACAATTTTTTTTAATGGCTGTTATGTCACTGTGTTATTTTAGATTGTGTTCAAATTCCCATATTGACAGCACTTGCTTTCCTTCCAATGGGGAGAAACAAACCATGTCATGAATTACAAAGTCCGTTCGAGGACCAATTTCCTGTTGCTGGTACTGGTCACCAAAATTGCTAGTTCCCTCTTTGCTTAACCTATTTTGAGAGACTTTGGTTCTTGCATTTAATACCTATAATCCATTGTCTGTGGCTCAGCCCACTTCTGCTCCAAACAACCTGCTTGTATGTGACTTCTCTTTACACCTTCCTTCCTGATCCAGTCCACAACCCTAAATCACCCTGACTCATTCATCTAAATCTCTGTGTCTCTCCTCACAGCCTACCTCTCTTTCAAGGCTTATCGAGATTTCCTTCCTATTCCTTCTAACAGAAAAAAGGCAAAATGTTCAAATTAAAAGTAAAATTTAAGAAGTAAAAGAAAAATAGGGAATACTTTTAGTAAGCCCAAGTCATATGTATTAGAGTGTCAAACTCTAATCAGACTTGACGTATCAGTGTTATATACAAATGTTGATGTCTTTGGTACTTAAATTTGCACAGAGCTCAGTTAGAAAAAATTAATTGAGATTGGAAGGAGAGGAGGATCCTGCCGTTTTGTCAAAAAGTATAAAGTAGGGGTGCCTGGGTGGCTCAGTGGGTTAAAGCCTCTGCCTTCCACTCAGGTCATGATGTGGGATCGAGGCCCCCCCCACCCGGTGTTGGGCTCCCTACTCGGCAGGGAGCCTGCTTCCTCCTCTCTCTCTGCCTGCCTCTCTGCCTACTTGTGATCTCTCTCTCTGAGTCAAATAAATAAATAAATAAAATCTTAAAAAAAAAAGTATAAAGTATGGTTTACAAGATTTCTTTCTCAACTGTTATGTATTTTGAATCAGTTGCTTATTCGTTGTCATTGGAAAATTGATACAATACCTATTAATTACTCAACATTTTGGAAAATATGTTTCAAAACCCAAATTATCACTTAAAAATATACTGTTATAATTATTTAGTCACATTGCACTATTTCCCTCCTAAGACCAGGGCAAGAGTAGATACAATATCATTTTAAAAATAGATGGGCAATATCAAAACCAAACTGAATTTCAGAACTAAAGAATGTGTCACAATTTGAGAGTGAGTTTTGAATGGTCTGGGCATTTGCTGATTGTGTCTTTAAATTGAAGCTAGTAATGTAGATTTGCTTTTAGTAGTTTAGGGAGTCAGATCAAATAGGAAGATGAATAGTGCCCAGA
Organism: Ailurus styani; assembly: GCA_002007465.1. Lineage (NCBI taxonomy): Eukaryota > Metazoa > Chordata > Mammalia > Carnivora > Ailuridae > Ailurus > Ailurus styani. The sequence goes on from LNAC01000361.1 coordinate 1,624,320, forward strand.
GCAATTCCCATCTGGGCCATTTCGTATTTTGACTTATCGGATTCTAGGATGGAGGATGGATGTTGTTGAGAGTGGGCAACTCAGTGGAGAGAAAGTAAATAAATTTTGGGCACATGCTTATAATGTGAGAATGGATAAAAAGATAGTTATAGAAAATTGGCCTTACTTCCCAAGTAAGCCCTTTGATTTTATTTGACAACTATGTGCTTATCTAAAAAAGTTATTGATTGTCACTATATTCCACAAGGGAAGGGAACTATATTAATGTTCAATTCATATTTGTTAAATAAGTACATGAATGAATGCACACCTTTTAGAAAGGAAAATTAAAAAAAATATTATAATAGTATCATTGCTTCAGTTAGAGAAAAATAGTTGTGTATAAGTAGGAAATGTTACATGAAAGAAATCAAATAAAACTATTGTGCTGCTTCTCTTTTATTTAACAAAATATGTAATTAATAATAACAAGAATAAATTTGCGTGTATGATAAAAAAACCCTTGACAAATTGGAAATAGGGATTTGTGGAGATAGTAATGTGTTTCTAGTTCAATATCACTGATACTGGGTAGAAATATGAGGGGCAACTGGGTGGCTCAATCGGTTAAGCTTCTGCCTTCAGCTCAGGTCATGATCCCAAAGTCCTGGGATTGAGCCCCGGGCTTCCTGCTCAGCGCGGAGTCCATTTCTCCCTCTCCCCCTACTGCTCCCCCAGCTTGTTCTCTTTCTCCCTCTCTCTCAAATAAATAAATAAAATCTTAAAAAAAAAAAAGAAATATTAAAGATTAATACCTGTCATAGTACCATCCCTTCTAGTCCTCCGTAAGGACTAAAGGATGTCAGCATCCTGAGACGTAAAAATATTATGCAAAATGAACAAAGGGTAAAAGTATTTCCTAAATATACAAGAAATTGGGCATTATAGAGAAACTTTCAGTATTAAGGATTTTAAAGTGGAGTAAGATGTTTTCTCTGAGAACAGATGCTTCTCATGTTGTAGTTGTGTTACTGTTCCCTACCAACTCATGTGGGTATTATTCAAGGATACACAGGGAAAAGGTAAACCATTTCCCTTCGGGAACGCTAGGGTAGTAGAAAGAGTATTGAATTGGAAGTTGTGAAACCTGGTAACTATTCTCAGCTGTGGCATTAATTAACTATGTGAATGACCTTGTACAAGTCATATTTTCTCTGGGTATCTGTTTCCTGATCGAAAAAATGAGGGCATTGGGTTAAATTATATTTAAGATCCTGATACTCTTTCTATGGTTCTTAATTCTTTTTTTTGTCTTTTTCCAAATGCTCAACTACTACATTATTTAAGGTATATTTCCTGGTTCTTTTTTTTTTTTTTCCTCCCCTCTCTGTCTCTTCAATATATGGGATAGGAGGACACTGACTAAGTCTGAGGGGCGGAGGAGGAAGACAATTAGCTACAGGAAAGGTTTACATCCCTCTCTACAAGAAAACTTAAATATAGCTACTACAGCTTTGAAAGGAATGGTTTATGTCCAAACAGCATTTTCCAGACAAGCTCTGTACTTTTTTGCCAACAGAATTAACTTTAAACTGAACGCAGTAGACAGTTAAACAAGAGTCGGCACTGGAAACAGCTGTGAGTAGACAAGACCAGTTACTTATAAGGTACTGTTTTTTACTCATTGAAATCTCCTTCAGGGTTTATTTGCTTGGGGCACAAGTATCCCGTGGTCATTTGACCTTCACCCCCCCCACCTCTTTTTTGAGAGAAAACACCCTCTTTAAAATACCTTAGCTTCTTCGCTGTAATGTTTTGTGGCTGTTGATATTTGAAGCTACTAGGATTTGGTTTTGTTTTGCTTTGTTTTCAGGAACCTAATGGTTGGGGTTTTTATTTTATTTTGAAGCTTAGTTTAGCTTTGTCCTTTTTTATATCTTGTCATGGGTGGCTTTGTGTTTTGTTGTTCATGTCGGATAAAGAAAGATGGGCTTTAATATTATGGAATGTGCAGAATGCTCTTGATCGAGGCGGCGGGATAGGTTAATTCATCTTCGACTGGAAGTATAGAACTAGTATAGAGCCAATCAGATAGGAGGATCAAGACAGAGCGGCTCCAGGCACTTTAAACTGAATCGAGAAAGGCTCACTGACCTCCTCACAGCTTGGTGGATCTGACCTGGAAAACACACAATTTTGAATTAGGATTTTATCTCTAATCTACTTCTATTGTTAATTATTCATTTTAACCACTCCTTCCCTTCCTTTCCATTTATTTAAAAAAATTCTGGCAAGGCTTTTTTTTTTTTTTAATTTTCTTATGAAGTTTATCTTTTTTAAACTCATCCACCTTAAAAGGACAACATTTCCAAGATCTCAAATCACTGAGCTTCGGAGGCTCTAAGAGCAGAAGGGGACTAGTCCAAAATGGCAGGGGGGCGGACAGAAGGGAACCACTATCATCTGAAGTGTCACTCTTTCTTCAGACGCCTAACTAGCTCATAGATAATTCTTGCTGCTGATCAATGAACAAGTAATGAGACAATTAAGGAGGTCGACATTTGTGGACTTTCCAAAAAGTGAAGCTTACAAGTTTACCACGGAAAACTCCTGAAGTCCTAGAAAGAATTTAGACATTTTTGGATAGTTAACTTTCTGAGATCCAGTATATATTTTGAGATCTCTCTGGAGGGAACTAAATTCAATTTAACATTCTCTGAATTACCCAGCCTTCTCATCATGGATGTACCTTGTAGAATTATTCTATAATGTAATGATACGTCGGGGGCCTATTCTGTGGTATGTAAGGCTATTATGTCTTATGTCAAAAAGTCATGTAATCACTATGCTTTTTTAAATGGTATTATTTTTATAGGACTTTTTTTCTTTCTGTGTCCAGTGTCCATATGGAAGTGTGACTTTGTATGTGTGCAGAATTTGCATTCTTCTAACCACACCCTTCAGCCTCAACCACGTCTTTACAATTATTATTTCTTTTGTGCTGTGCACAAGAAAACCAGGAGAAAAAGAGTTTATAAAAAATTATGGAAGGAATGATAAAACTAACTTTATCTGAGGGCCCAAGAGATTCTCTTATGAGGGAAGTGCACGTGCCAAAGTGCATCAACACAGTGACATCTATTTTAGGTGCTCAGGAGAGTTTTGGTTCATGTCCAAGTTCTTAGTTGTGTTCTGTAGAAGAATTTGCCATGGAAGTAGCTCTGGGATAAGGAAGGGGTTACCGCATCAGATACAGAAAGTGTTGTTTGTTCTCCTTTTCATAAAAGTTCCTGGAAGTATGTGTCAAGGAGTCAGACTAACCACATCTCAAGGGGCAGACTTAATATTAATCAACTACTCAGTATTTTTTTTAGTTCCATTTACACATACACTATTCACATGCATGCATGACTGGGAAATAGCATCCTAATGCCTTGTAAGAAAGAGTTATGGAAGAGGAAAAAATATTTATCATCGAGTCCATGCAGTTCTTCTGTGTGGAGATTGTGCTTCAAGGAGAAAAGATATATTTTTCAATTGTCTCAATAAGGTCTTGATTTCCTTAACTGTATCCCTACTTACTTGTAATCTCTTTTAAGTTGAAAATATTATGAAGCACTGAATTTTGTAGCAGAATGTATGTTTTCTTACCTTTCCGTATTTTTTATGTTGTGGCCTGCAGAGCAAAAGGAATCACTGGTTTCTCAGTGATCTTGATAATTAATCCCACTTTACCCATGAGAAAAATTGAGACTGGATCTATTAGACAAACACATGGAACGATAAACTGAGTCTGGGGGAATTCTAAATTCCAACTCTAGGTAGTGCGTTGTTAATGACTTGACCATACAGCTTTATTTAGAATTATGTGTGAGGACTTTTATCTTAGAGGCCTTTTTGCTCACGCTAGTTTTTAAATACAAGTTTCATCTAGTCACTGTAGAAATTGTTACTGGGTGTTAAAGCACCTTGTGGTGTAAATGACAAACTCTTTATGTTTGAAACCATGAGTTCAGGGACTGCCTTTTGTCTGCTACATTGAATTTAGTGTCCACATAAGTTAGTAAGCATCGTCTAAAAGCTAGAGATTTTACTTATTTTTGTTCCCTCATTCTTTCAGTTAAATGGCATGGGTTATTTTAAAATAAACTGTTATTCCAATCAAAACATAACTGTTTAAAATTTAAAATATGCTATTTTAAGTCAATATAATAAAGCTTTTTTTAAATACTTGATTGAGTCAGTCTTTCAGTTTAATCAACATGTGATTTTCACAGGCTTACCTAATTGGGAAATCTGACATATGAAAGGATATGTATTTTATAAGGAGAACTGTGCTCACAAGACCTAAACTTAAAATTCCTGAAAACTCAGTGCTGTGTTGAATATATACTTATAAAGACTTCCATTTAGAAAGTGCTTTTTACAACTAGAAAGAGAAGAAACCTGTTAGTGTTCACTGATGGTGCTTTATAAGGTTCTTTCTTGACACTGCCTTGTGAGAAGCCTTAGAACATAGCCCCTCATGAATTAGAATTCGGTGAGCAAATGTATGTATTTCAAGGAGCTGTCAAGTCCAATGCTATAGGTTGTGCGCAAGGAGGAGAGGCCATCAGTATTGCCTTAGTTGTTGAACAGAGAAAGAGATAGTTGCTTTCTTCTCATAAAAATCAGAATTGAGTTCATTTTCAATTTCAGCCTCTCAGGAAAGATGCTCAAATTGGCACAACTATGTTCTTCTATGTTGCCCTTTGCTTAATGTACGAAACTGGATGATTTAAGAGGTGATGTGGTCAAAGACTAAGAGTCTTTTTGTTCATTTTAGTCATGCAATAAGCATCTGTTGAATGAATATAACTTCTAATCCTGAAGTTAAAAGAGCATTAACAAAAAATAATACTAAAACCATTATATTTTACTTCATGTTTTATTATTGGAGTATTTGTTATTTAGTTTACTGTTGAGTTATGCTAAAACATAAAAACTTCAATAAGTAATACCATTAATAAATTATAAAATTGCTGTTAACAAACAGCAATTTAGAACTATGAATTGCCATAGGTGCCTATAGTCAGTAATAATTTAAAAAGCAGAGTTGGAAGACATGAAAACATCAGCCTTTTTCCTCTACCCTTTGTTTATTTTGCTGAAGGTAACGTGGAATTCATAATTCATTTGTTATAAGCAGATGCCACTTTTTAAAATCAATATTATTAATAATAATATATTAATATTATTATTTTATTAATATTATTTGACTTATTCTTATTATTGGAAAAAACTGCAGGATATTAGAAGGACAGATAAATGTGGCTGAGTCTAAGACAGTTTACAGGCCAAATATTATTTTGGTGATCTTAAAATTTATAGCAAGTAAGTTTTAAAGATTATGTAAGTTATAGAGCTGTAGGCAAACAGTGATATTTTCCCAAACTAATAAAAAAAATAGTGATTTTATGGAGCAATTTCCATTTTGCTTTAGCTTCTCTCTCCAACCTGCTTGCTTTTGAGTGTGTTTAATACAAAGATGTGTTCTGCAGTCCTCTGCAGCATAGCTTGAGTTCAGCAGGGAAGATGTGTCCGTATGTCCTCCATCTGCACCTCTGAAAATGGTATAAGTTGAATTGAATACTGTGGAAAGGAAAATGACCTCCCTACAAACCTGGGGTATAAAATGCCCTACATAACTCACAAGAAAGCTAACAATTGTAACGATTACAAAGAGAGTGACAATTATAAAAGGAGAAATAAATTTTTAAAAAAGATTTTATTTATTCATTTGAGAGAGAAAGAGTGAGAGAGAGCATGAGCAGAGGGAGAGGAAAAAGCAGACTCCCTGCTGAGCAGGGAGCCCCACATGGTACTCAATCCCAGGACGCTGGGATCATGACCTGAGCTGAAGGCAGATGTTCAACTGACTGAGCCACCCAGGAGCCCCAAGGAGAAATAAATCATTGTCACCAGTTTCACTCTAGTGGATTCGTTCCTATTGTCAGATTTTTTTTTCTGTATCTGTGAATATAATATGGTATCAATATTTGGTTTTGTTTTGCTTTTACAAAATTGGCTTAAAACTCTAAATTCGGATTCCACCTTGCTTCATTTAACATTTTATTAGGAACTTTTTCTATATTATTCAGAACACTTTGGGAAAGAATAATATACAACTGCATACTATTCTATTCTATTCTGTGGCAAAACTGTATGTAACAGAATGTGCCTCCCCTTGTTAGGGACCTACTTGTTTCCGTGTGTTCTGTCATACATGAAATAAGACTAAGCATTTGTTTACATGTCATTTTTTTGCTCGATGGGTTATTTTAGAATTGTAATGACTTAGAAATCTGCAAGTCCAAATCCCTCTTTTGGCAGGATAGGGGAACTAAGTCCAGAAATACTGCTCATGTAGAACCCAGGCTTCCAGATTTCAGTCTCATTTCTATGTTCATCCAGAAGTAATGACTGCATGATAAATTTCCTCTGGGGCAAGAGGTGAAAGCGTAATTTCCTTCTGTCTGAGTAAGAGGTCAACCATGTACCCTATTCTCTGAAAATCCCCAGGGAACCGAAGGGTTCTCATACTAAAGAAAGAACTCAAGATTCCATGCCAGGAGTCTTTATGACACAAGGGGTGATGAACATATAATAGCTATGGGAACATTTTTAAATAGCTGTCACTTTGTTAATGAGCATTTGCTAAAGCATTTCCTGGGCTGCTCTTGTTTATGGAACTTTTAAACAAAATATTTATCAGGATGAAACTGGGACTTACTTCATAAATTAATGTCCTTTTCCTTGCACCTTTGCTTTTCCTCAGGGCATAACCAATGTCCAGGCCTCTGCTACACTAAAACAAACAAACAAACACTCAACTTTCTCAACGGAGCTCTCTCTTCCTGATGCCAAGAAAAATTTGTTTTTTCTGTCTTTCCTTTCCCACCTCCCTCTGACTCTAAAACTCTTGGCATTTTGATGTTTATTTCTACCACAGTGCTGAAATTACCTCTCAGAGGTAGCTAAGGATGGCTGAGTTAATGGTTAAACCATTGCTCACCTCTGCTCTTTCTGCCATTTGTACTGTTTGCTGCCATGCTCTTCTTGAAATAGTTCTGTCTTTTAGTGTTAGGGATCTTGTACGAGACTACAGTTCCATCTTTCTTTTCTTTACTTTCTTGAGAGGGCTCCTGTCTTCTTCCCACCTCCTCGCTCTGGGTGTCTGTGTTTGTTTTATTTCCCACCCCCCCACCCCCACCCTTTTGTACTTTCTCCCTCAGAAGATTGCATCCAGTTCATGGCTTTGACTGAAAGCCCAGTCTAGAGATCTGGTCAGCAAGACCTCTTGTAACTCATAATTACTATAAGTTATGATACAGGTTTCCTTTCTCTGGATACGCAACACTTGTAGTATAGGATCTTTGGTTTGTGGGGAACTGGGCTGGATTTCAGGCCCAGCTTGACCCCACAACCTTCCGTGCCTGCCCGCTTGTCAGAGCTCCCAGTGCCAGGCTGTCTCAGATATTCAGGGCCTTCAAACTCCGTATCCTTCCCTCACTCCAGCCAGCCCTTCATCTGTTATCTCCTTTCTCAATTCCTATGCAAGCACATGACTGTTATTATAGAATTTTAAAATCTATAGTCTTTGCTTTTTTTCATCCCCATGACTACTCTCTTGCTCAGAATTCAATGATCTCTTCTTAATCCACTGTCTCCTTACTGGTCCTAGTCTCCCTCTCTCCAATCCTTTGCTGCTCTGGTCCATCTTCTACACTGTTGGCAATTTAAAGAAATATGCATAGATGTCTTTTATATATATGTACATATCTCCCCCACACACTAAATTTTCAATGAGTCCTTAGTAGATGGTTAAGAGCAGAACCTATGAATTACAGGATTTGAGACTCAGTTCTGGCACATTTTGCATGTATCGTCCTATACAAATGACTTTAACATTTCTAAGCTTCCATTTTCTCACATAAAAGAAGTGTAATGAATGTACCAATCATGGCTAACATGTATCAAACCCACGTATGCGCGGGGGGCGGGGGGCATAGCGGTCAGTGTTCTTTCCATGCCTTCCTTCATCCAGTACGCAAAAGAGTACATTTTATTAGATTTACACTAAACATCCTTAAAAATTCAATCCAGGTAATCTTAAAGAGACTGGTTTATTCTTTATGACTTCAATTTGTTTGTTTTTTTTAAGACAGCTACTCTAAAATTAAAACCAGTTAACCCCAGTGACCTTAGCCCAATTGAAAATGATGGTAAAACAAAAGTAAGTGGATGTTTTATTTCAGTTTGAGAGGAAAGCATCTCCTAACCCATTCTTTTCTTTTGCTGGAGGGGAGGTCCCTGGGGCATGGGCTAAATGGGTGATGGGCATTAAGGAGGGCATTTGTGATGAGCACTGGGTATTGTATGTAAACGATGAATCACTGAATTCTCTTCCTGAAATGAATAGCACACTGTATGTTAACTAACTTGAATTTAAATAAAATCTTAGAAGAAAAAACAAGAAACAACAAAAAAGAAAAGGTAGCAAGAAAAGGAAAACTTTTTCTTAGTAACATTTGCATGATGCAAATAAACACCTCTTTTTATTCAGTGTTTCTATGTGATTTTCTTTATTTGTTCTTTATGATTCAACCTTATATTCACAAAACAAACAAGTGGAGCAGCCAGGAATCTATCCCAGGTTTTGAACAACAGGCTCTCTGCCTCCTTTGCAGACTGCTTCTCTTTCTGTAAATTTAAGAATCAATGCAATGACATAATTAAATTTAAGTGGAAATGCTCCAAAGTAATGACTAAGGGGTTTCATATGTATGCCAGGAATATTATTTCACTATAATGTTATCCTAGAGTAATAGATTGATTTCGTTTTTCTAAATCGACACATGCCTTTCCCTTTGGGTAGATACACTGATCATTGGCCCTTGTATCCAATACCAGTTTTTTGAAAGTGATTGCTAATGTCTTCTCTAGTGCTTTCCCCCAGAGACTAAGCTATTTCTGTCAGAGCACTTTGGCTCTTTCTTAGCATCATTGGTTCTGTGGCTTATTTCTTTTCCTTAATCTACTCAGTAATTACTTATGAATGGAAGTTGTATAAATCATATAATAGGGACATTGGGTGGGGTTTTAAGGATATTTTATTTTATTTTATTATTATTTTTAAGGATCTTTTATTGAAGCCCCCACATATTTCACCTGAACAACGCAGGCCAAACTAGGCTAAGAGACACATCAGTGAACATAGAGAAGTCTAGAGGATGTTTCCTCTGTAAGAATGCATACCTTGAAATTTTACTGACAACTTTTTGGAATACTAAATGCATGAAGAGTCTAAAAATCACAATAGATATAAATCTGAGTCTTCTCTTTCCTTCTCCTTTTGTCTTTCAGTGTCAGGCAGGAATAGCTGGAATCCAATGTATTTATTAGAGATCTACCCCCTTTGTCTCCCTTCCTTCCTTCTTTCCTTTCCTTCCTTCCTCCCTCCCTCTCTCTATTTCTTTCCTTCCTTCTTTCTTTCTTTCTTCCTTCCTTCCTCCCTCCCTCCCTCCCTCCCTCCCTCCCTCCCTCTCTTTCTTTCTT
>LNAC01000361.1:1634051-1745901 GCA_002007465.1 Ailurus styani
TCTTTCTTTCTTTCTTTCTTTCTTTCTTTCTTTCTTTCTTTCTTTCTTTCTTTCTTTCTTTCTCTTTCAGATTTTATTTGTTTATTTGAGAGAGAGAATGTGCATGTACCAGAGAGCAGGAGCCAAGGGATAGAGGGAGAAGCACAGGGAGCCCGACATGGGGCTTGATCCCAGGACCCCAGGATCAGGATCTGAGCCAAAGGCAGACGGTTAACCAACTGAGCCACCCAGGTGCCTCTGCACCATCTTTCTCATTCACAGGAGCTGCTTTTTGGTAGAGAAAGCCTTCCAAATGCTGTTTGATTGACTTTATGTTTCCTCAGCTTTCAAAATGGGAATCACTGACATACATCACAAATAGAATAATAAAATATTTTTGAATCATCCCAAAAGTGCAACTCCCAGTGCTCCACAGTGTTCTCTGAAGAAAAATAAATCTCTCTGTCACAGATATATTTGTACATTTAAAAAATATATTAACATTATGTTGCGGCAGTATTATAATGTGAAATACCACACACACCCACACACAGACTGGGGACATAGTTTGGGAGAAGCACCTTTTCAAGAGTGAATTTTCTCCTCCTTCCACACAGATTTGTCACTTTCTCAAGTGACAAATTGAGAAATTTGTCCTGGCCTCGGCCTTAATTCTGTCTCCCCTTTGTATTATTTGCCACTCGTGGTGGCCTTTCAGCATATAGTGTCCCTTAGTCTTATCTTTCTAGAGAGTATTGCTTCTTCTGAGATGCTCTCCGTAACTCCATCCTAACCCTTACCTCCCACGGCTGACCTCTATGGTTTTCACCACTTTGCACTTGAGCTTCATGCTTATTGGCCCACTTTCCTAGCCCAGATGCAGTTAGCTCCTGGAGGACGGAGGCTTTGTCTGACAGGCTTGGATGACCAGTTCTTCACACAGTGCCTGACACTGGATGACAGATTTAGGGGCCCAATATTGTTGTAGCCTGTTGTTACAAAAGGGCATAAATCCCGTATGAGGTGTTTTCACACAAGGAGATGTTGAAGGATTAGCCGGCCTGTCACAGCAGACATCTGGTTAGTTGAATAGAAAGTATAAGAATATAGGCAAGAATGATGAGTTTCTTTCTTTTTCCCTCTGGGTAAAATATTTCAGGTTTTTGCTCTACCTAGATTTTATTTCATATTTACTCAGATTTCATATTAAAGCTGATGGGTCATTCAAGTGTTTATTTTTTTTAAATACCCTCAATCATTTCACCACTCAAGTGTTTTATTAAATTTTGTCTTAGCTTCTTCACCATTTGTCAGAGTTTCAGCAGTCCCTTTATATGATGGAGGCTTAGACTTAGTGCTGAAATTTAAGAAACATTTTTATATTCATTCATGGTCTGCCCCCTTATATTTTCTCAAATCTGATTCATTTTTTATGACAAATGCTTCTTCAGAAAAAGGATAATTAAGAAAAAAAGCGCTTTGGAGATTTTTGTTTGCAACTGCTTTTGAATTTCAAAAAGTTAACTCCATAAACCCTCAGGATCAAAGTTTAAATGGTAACAACAACAAAAACAGCAAAATAAAACCATTCTCTTTATCCCATCCCTAAAATCAGATAATAGTTCTCATGACACGGGGCCAAAGAGAAGAATCAGAGGGAAACAAAGGGACCTTAGTGCTTGGAGGATCATAGGATTCTGAGTGGGAGCTCCAAGCTCTGTCACTCTCTGCCCCACTACCTGAACTGGGTACCTGGGAGACAGAATGGAAAACCTAGGCCAGAGTGGTGAAATCTAAGAATAGAGGATTCTGTGAATCACTTCCTGTATGAAGTACATGAGGGGTGAGAGGATGAGGGATGAAAAGAGTAATCTTATAGGAGAATCTCTACTTTAAACAGCTTAATAGAGCTTCATATTTGAGTTTCCATTTCATCCAAATTCTACTCTCTAAGGACCAGAAGCATCTGTTGAGTTTCTATTACTTACCAAAGTTATCTTAAGTGACACAAAGAAAATACTGAAATTTGGGGTGCCTGGATGGCTCAGTTGGTTAAGCATCTGCCTTTGGCTCAGGTCATGATACTAGGGTCCTGGGATCGAGTCCCATGTCCCATGTCCCATGTCCATGCTGAGCAGGGAGCCTGCTTCTCCCTCTCCCTCTGCCTGCTGTTTCCCTGGCTTGTGCTCTCTCTCTGTGTGTGTCAAATAAATAAATAAAATCTTTAAAAAAAGGAAAAAAAAAGAGAAAGAGAAAGAAAGAAAATGCTGAAATTTTGGTAAATTTCTCATAAGGATTATTGCCAGCTTAAAAGTGCCTTATAAAGTGAGCCCATACTTATAATGAGTGATCCTTACCAAAGTTCTTTCTTAAAGCAGAGCTAAGTAGCCCAAAAAGTAACATCTGCTCCAAGTCTATGAGCTTCCTAGAGATCAAGGGCAGAAAGGAAAACAAAAAAATCACTTACTGGCTTTCTGAGGGGATTATAGATTACTCAAAGTAAAGGCTAAATTGGGACTCACCAAGAAATTCCCTATGAAAATCTAAGTTCTGAGAAGTTCTTAACTCAACTGACTGATGTGAGAATTTTCCAAAATATGGCCTGTTTAGGTTTTCACTGGTCCTCTGGGACATCTATGGAATTTCTTGGCCAAAACTTGGCAACTATCTGTATATGGCCCAGTTTCCTATTACCCAATGTGCAGACAGAGAGGAGATGGTATGCAGAAGTTGACTAGTATACAGGGGTAGGGCAAGAGATTGTTACTCCTTGCAAATGCAAAAGCAAATGCAGGCTCTGAACAAAATCTTTTCTGAAAGACCAGTCATGGCATCCCATAGACTTAACTTAAGGGGTGTAATTTGGGGAAGCAGTCCTATCAGGGGTACCATCATGTGGCAAATGACATCCAGCCAGCCAAAGCCATGTCAGGAAATCAAAGCATAGTATTCTAAACAGGTCAGGCAGGCTTTTGTTCTCAGGGAAATCAGTCAGCACTTTGGTGGGAGTTCAGGGATAGGACCCCTCCTAAGAGTGAAATGGAAAACAAAATGCAGGCTCATTGAACAATTGGGTATCAGACACTAGTAAGAACAAAGACACCAAACAAGCAAAAACTCAGGTTACAATAGGAGAACCCAAAATCTAATCTTAGGAAGTATGGAGCTAGCATTGAGAGTCAAACAGTAGTAGAGAGAAGCAAATTACAAATATTGGTAACCAGAGAAATCCAGGTATTCTGCAAGATGAGGCCTATTCTGAGCCTCTGGTATGCATGGAAGACTACCAGATGGTCTTGGGGGTGAGGAAGTTAATGCCAACAATTTTAATTCATTCCCTAGAGAGACTGTTACTGGGGATTAGGATTATGTTTGCTCCTCCCTGAGGTGCAATGTCAAGGATTCTTCAAAATTACCTTGAGAAGTCCTATTAAGCCATCAGTATTACATTTTCTCTTCTAAAGACCACTAGATTTGTATACCTCCTTGCTTTAAGATCTAAGATAGAATGTTTCATTGCCTGTCTTCCAATGTCCTGATTTTAAATATTCTTTTTTCTTGTCTTCTCTCAATAAAACTGTGGGTATTAGATGTTTTTACAAGTCACAAAAAAATATCTGAAGAACTTAAAGTGTAGATTTCTGGGCCTGTCCCTGATACAGTAAACCTGGTATGGGGCCCTGGAATATGTATCTTAACAAAAACTCCGGGTGATTATGATGCAGGTTGTCCATGGACCACACTTTAAGAAGCTTTACTTTAAATCACCTAAATGCCTTGGGAAATTTGACAGTTCATTGGCCTCTGACTGCCTCCTGCTCTCCATGTAGCAGTAAACACTATTCCTTATCACACCACATATCTTGCTTCAGGTTATGAAAATGGTCCTTGTAATAATATGCTGGGCCAAAACATGGAGGGTTTTAGAATACAATTCCAAATTCAAGATAGATTGTGTTTTGGCTGTCTTTAATTTTATTGTATCTATACTTTAAAGGGCGATTTATTTTTACTGAAATTTAGATCTATTCTGGGATACGAAAATGGCTTCAATTTATACCTGAAATCTAGGATTGTATCCCTTCAGTCTTCCCAGGGTGAATTCTCTCTCTTTCCAGTTGATTAGAGAAACGTTCTTTCAACCACAAGCATAAAGACAGCTGCAGACTCTTGGTAGAGATTTAAAAGGAGTATTCGGGATAGTCACAGTGTCTGTTTGGGAATTGGAGGCTGGGCAACAAGCAGTCGTCACATATGGGAAAGATTCACATTGCCTGAGTGGGCTCAAGTTTGATGTAGCGTGAATGGTATTTCCCTAGATTGTCCATGGCCGCAGTCTATGCTCTTGTCTCTACGGAGAAATATGCTGGGCTAGGGAATAATGAATAAGCATTCTTCCAGGCACTGTAGTCAGAGCCTTTTCAGCCAAGTTTAATGTGACTGTTTCACATGTGATTTTGCTCTTTGTGAACTGGATTGGAAAAAATGAAAGCCTGGTCTAAAAATAAAGATATCAAGCATTTGACTATTAGTGAACATTTGTTATTGCTAAGGTTTGTAAGAACCAGGTAGCAGATCTTGTGCTGCATATTAAGTGTAAATTCTGTTGAGTGCTTATCCTTTTTAACCCAACGAAGAAATAAGGAATCATGGAAATGAAGGAACTCCATGAAACAGTGTATCAAGCGAATTGCCTTAAAAAAAAAAAAAGGCAAACAGAATTTGAAATAAATGTCCATATTTTGGGAATCTGTGCAAAGTTCTTCAATTTTTGATAATGGCCTTTTTTTCAGCTTCATAAATTATGCCTCTGTGACATACACATGCAGAGCATTAAAGCATATTTGAGGGCAAAGATAGAAGGCAACAATGTGGAAGATTGCTCATTACCGAAAGCGGTTAGGATTTGAGAGGTAACCCCAGAAAAGAAATTATATGTGTTAAAATACTGAGTCATAAATTGTGTTTACCAAATATTTTCAGCTGTCTACTTTCCAGTCACTTAATGGAATTCTACTTCTCCCCTCTTTTGAAATTAGGCATGGCCATGTAACTTCCTTTGGCCAATGAAAAGCGAACAGAAATGACGTATCTCATTTCCAGGTAGAAGTTATAGGTGCTGCTATTCAGATCATCCTGTGCCCTACTGCTTTGGGATTGTGGAAACACACAGTCAGATCCTTAAATGTGCTGAGGCTCCCCTGTTGACCCACGTTGGACAATAGTGTGAGTCAAAAAAAAGTTGTGTTATGGAATTGCTTGTTAGTGCAGCAACATTTAGCCTATCCTGACTAGTACACACATAGACATGGAAGCAAAAAACACCCCAAGTGTTTTGACAGAAAATGGGGATTTACCAAGATGGAGATTGTCAATAATATATGATTGTGCATTGTATCATATAAGCCAAACTGATGGAAAGAACTTTGTTCAATTGTAGAGTTAGGTCTGAGTACTAAGGAACTAAATTATGTTCATAGCTATATACAATAGCAATATACAGCAAAACAGTCAATAATGATGACCCTTGAACATTGTAAATGGGAGTGATTGGGATATTGTACTTTTCCTTTTAATAATTGAAACTTTTGGGGCACCTGGGTGACTCAGTGGGTTAAGCCTCTGCCTTCAGCTCAGGTCACGATCTCAGGGTCCTGGGATCGAGCCCTGCATTGGGCTCTCCACTCAGCGGAGGGCCTGCATCCACCTCTCTCTCTGCCTGCCTCTCTGCCTACTTATGATCTCTCTGTCCAATAAAATAAATAAAAATCTTTAAAAAAAATAATTGAAACTTTTTTATCAAGTGTGCCTGAAGCAATTTTATATTTAAAAATACAAATATGGGAAAATTAAATACCATATCCTGGTAAAAATCTAAAGTTTTAACAATTTTTTAGATAAAGCATGGTGATCAGGATTAAGAGAATTCAGAATATGCTGGTCCTGAAGAACCTCCTGAAATCAAGGACTTGGAAGGAAATTGGAGTGTCATATGTTACCTATATAAAAGCCAAGGCATATATGGTCTACTTATAGCCTTGATTGCTTTAAAGAAACATTGCCCGCTAATTGTAATTTTTTAAAAAATCTAATGTAGTCTAAGTATGTTAGAGTATGTTCCAATTCTTGATTCATTGCATTATCTCTTAAAATCCTCTTACCTCTTAGCCCAAAACTTGTCTTAATCCTCAAGAAAACTTTTTCCCCCTGAAGCCCAGCCCGTGGCCCCTCCTTTTCTTTTTCCTCCTTTTTAAATCCTCTCTTCCTACTTCAAGCAATATCTCTTCTTGATTTTCTCAGTCTTCTCTACCTGTTACCTAGAGTCTATAAAACCAAAGCTAAGAATGGAACAGACTGAATGTTCTTCAGAGTGAAAAAAGCCAAGAGTCAAAGACAAAAATGCTCTGTAGCAATCACGAAGAGATAAAATGTGACAAAATTGTACTGTATATTTTCTTTTTCTTTTCTATGTTTGACACAGTTATGAGAGATGAGTTTTCAAGGGACTACTCTTTGCTTATCTGTGGGAGTATCCATTGGTTACATTTTCTATATAGATAGGCCTCTTTTTAAATATAAGTATTGTGGTTTTCCCCTTGAAAGAAGCTAGAGCTAATTAAAGGATAAAACATATACTCTGGCCCAGCCCTCTATAGTGTACACAGCTTAATGATATTTTGAGGAATATTATGACAATTTATGGATTATGTTCCAAAATGCTATTTGCTTAGGAGATATTTCTGATATGTCTTCCCTCCCAACATCATCCTTGTTTATTTTCTTAGGAAATATCTGATCTCAAAGAGCTACTGTATTTCTTGTTTCAGAAATTCAAGATCATCAAGTTGATTTATTGTAGTACAGTTGAAGTTCTGTCAGATCTCATTGTTATGCACCACTGAAGTACATCAACAAATTGCATCCATCAACTAATATTTGGACTTTTTTAACTCTGTCATCATTTAATTAGACTAAAAAAAGTCACAGTAGGCAGAGAACTCATTGTTTTTCCGTATTAAATAAATTATTGTTGAAATAGGGGAATAGGGGCACCTCGGTCGCTCAGTGGGTTGAGCCTCTGCCTTCGGCTCAGGTCATGATCTCAGGGTCCTGGGATCGAGCCCTGCATCAGGCTCTCTGCTCAGCAGGGAGCTTGCTTCCCCTTTTCCCTCTGCCTGCCTCTCTGCCTACTTGTGATCTCTCTGTCTCTGTCAAATAAATAAATAAAATCTTAAAAAAAAAAATAGGGGAATATTTTTCCTGGCCCCATAAATTAGAGACAGTAAGATAAATAGAGAGTTGACAGATATACAAGAAGAAAAGTTAGTTCCCAGTTATAGAACACCAATAAATTTTTAAATAATGAAATTTTGTGTTTGTAGGAGGTCATAAATATTGCAGCAAACACCATTCACTGCCCTTTCTACGTGCATGAACACGAAGTAGTACAGCATGTATGCACTTTAACTTTGTCTAGATAGTAAGTTTGATGCAGTTATTTGAGAATAAACTATCTCTAAAATGTATATTTCAAGAAACTGACAGCAATCATTCTAGTGGCTGGTTTACAATAAGTCTCTATGATGAGGAATACTTAAGGAAACAAAGTTGAGCATGTGTTATATCTCTAGATCTTAAGGGTATTGCTTCTAGGAGGTAGATGTATGCTTTGATTTAGGAACATGGTTTTATTTATTTTATTTATTTTTTTTTAGAGGGAGAGAGAGAGAGACAGGGCAGGGGAAGGGCAGAGGGAAAGGGAGGGAGAGAATCTTAAGCAGGCTCCATGCACCCAGCACAGAGCCTGATGTGGGGCTCAATCTCACTGCCCTGAGATCATGATCTGAGCCAAAATCAAGAGTCAGACGCTTAATTGAGCCAACGAGGTGCCACAAGAACATGGTTTTAAAATGCTAGGGCTGTGAGGATCCTTGCCCAGATAAATGAAAATGGGGTTAGTAGAAGTTAGAAACCTTATTCCCCACAAAATAATCAAAGGTTAAGGTAGGCCATCCTCTTTGAGTTCTGTTTATGGTACCTGGCAACCTCTTTGCCATCACATTCTATTTTTAAACAAGTTTTGACTTTTAAAACTATGACCCTCAGTTTGTATATAGTCTTTTTTTATCTCAGATAAAATATGGGATAGAATGAGATTAGGCTATTTCCTGTCACAAAAATAGAATGCTCTTGTGAATCCTTTGAAAAGAAGAAATGAACAGTCCCTAAGTGTGTTTTCTTCAATATTAATCCACCATCCATGGTGCACTACATGTTCCCCAGACACACACACAGGAAGCAGTGTCTTCTTTGTAAGAATGTGTAAGTCGTTCATTGTAAGAATGTCTAATACAGGGAAAGGAATAACAACATGATGGGGGTATAAATAAGACTTTGAAAGAAGTCTATTGAGGCTTCATCTGAGCAGAAAATGTGATTTGTTTAGAAGTATGAGGTAATAAGTAAAAAGAGGTACCATGTCCCTCTTGCCATTTTCTTTAGGGAACAGCATTCCTCATGCTGAAGGGGAAGGGAATGTCTAACAGTTTAATGAAATGATCTAAATGTATATCAGAGAGAGGGAATAAAACCATACATTCTGGAAACTTAAAGGGGAAAATCATTCTTTTCTCTTTATTTTCAACAGAAGTATCTATTTTCTATTACTGTTTCTGTTGTTTTTAGAGTTGTTGGAATCTACTGAAGTCGCCTTGTAAGTCTTTTATAATGTGATACACGTCTGTCAGGAGGCTGTCCGAACTCCATTGAAATAAAAAAGTGGTGAAATGAAAAAGAGATACCATATGCCGCTAAAGATGATTTTGATGAAATTTTCAATATTTTTTGGTAGCATTAGTTAGGAACCCAGTAGCATAATCAATGAAGTGCAAAGGGAAAAAAATACCCAAATGTAATTGTAGTGTCTGATGCTTTTAAAATGTGGGAGTTTCAACATCTTATTGTAAATTTTTTTACTTAGACGTAATCTTGACTATCAGAAAATTTCAATTATCTGATCTTTTAAATGATTAACACTGAGCCTGTAACTGTGTTTGATCCCCTGTTTCATCTCATCAGTGGCATAGTGAAATGTTGTTCTGCAGCTGATGAAGTCCACCCTCATGCACCTCTGTGGTTAGTCCCCTTAAAGAGCAAGCTGAGAGGTCTAAGGACTGGGGGAAGGAACATCACATCACGTACTTAGCCAAAGATCTTTTCATGGGTGGTACACAAAATCTAGTTGCAAGGAAGCTCCATCAAGGAAAGAGAAGGGCGTCACCTCTCATTATATTTCTTCCATTTTGCATTTATTTTTCACCCTTCAGTGTTTTTGAAAATGGCATCTGTCTCTGAATTGAAGTATACACTGATATAGAAATTCATACAAAGAAGCAAGAAAATATGGTAATAACCTAATGAGCTTTTCTTCATCATTCTCTATCTTGGTTCGATTTTCTCTTCCCTTCCTCTTTCTCCCACTGAAAGGCAGCATGGTTTATTGAGAGACTATGGGTTGTGGATTCCAATTAACTACGGTGTGAACTAGAGTCATGATTGTGGATTATTCTGGTTTTTCTCCATAGTAGAGTAATAATCCATTGTTAAAAGGCTTTTTTGGAGTCTAATGAAATAGCACATGTAAAGTTTCTAGTAGAAAGAATAAGCAGCTGGGTCTCTTTCCCAGTGTTTTGGATGCCCATCAGACTCCAATTCTCCTTTTGGAACCTCTTATTTTATTTTTCCATCTCCCTATCTAACCCTCCTTTTGCTGTTGTTAGGTTAAGTGGACTTCGATGAAAACAAAACAAAACAGACAATGCAATAACAAAAGCAGAAACAAAAAGATTCTTCTTCCATGTATAGTGAATGAGCCTAAGTTAACATATTCTCAACTGAATGGAAAACTGTTTCTAGTTCTTTAGCTTCTGACTAATAAAGGCCATGTTTTAAGTACCCAAGATTTTAGTTTAAATATCAATTTAACCTTTCATTGAAAACATCAAAAAATTGAGATAAGTATACATGGATTCTTTCTTCATATCTATAAAACTCAGAGATATTAATGGCATAACACAAACATAACATGTCTTAAAGATAGCACATTAGCCATGAAAGCCTCAAATCCATGTCATATTCCAAACTCTGTTGTACCCCAAACTACAGTGACCAGACCAAATCCAAATAATTTAGAGTCTTTTGGACCCTTATACATTTTTGAAGGAGAAAACAGGTTATTAACTCTTGGCCATGTAATGACCTTGTCCCTTTTATAGCAGTCATAAAAATACAAATTAGGACCCAGATCCTTAAAGTTTGGCGACTCCTCCCACCCAATTTTTGTTGGCAGCAGACAATGTAGGCTTGTGAACATAAGTTTGACACTGCTTATTTGGGATTTAGATACTATTTCTTGTAGCTTTGAAATGCTTATTGATCTGACTTTAGTGGCAAATTCTAACTGACATATTTCTGTTTGTTATTATCTTAATTACTTGGAAATCGGCAAATGGGCAGTAATTATTAAATATTCATATCCAAATCACCCTGGCCTTTCCTTTATTTTTGCCGTCAGAATCGGAGACAAATCTATTTATATGCTATTTTCTCACTCAGAGAGTATCTTTTAGGGACAGTCCAGGTTTTTGTTTTGTGGTTTTTTTTGTTTTTGTTTTTGTTTTTTTTGGAGAGGGAGAGAGAAAGAGTGGGGAGGAGCAGAGGGAGAGGGAGAGAGAGAATCTTAAGTACGTTCCATTCCCCAGTGCAGAGCCTGACAAGGGATTCTATCTCACAACCTTGAGATCATGACCTGAGCCAAAATCATGAGTCAGATGCTTAAGCAACTGAGCCACCGAGGTGCCCCAATTTTTGCATTTTTAATTTGACTATACAATTCATATTTATTCCAAAAATAAGAGAGCTGCTTTCAATTAATATAGCATGTGGGAAAAAATCAGCTAAGAACCAACTTCTGTGCACACATAAGATAATAAAAGCACAAAAGAAAAACTAAAAATAGCTTACAGTATTTCTTTGCTTAAGGACACTTGGCTTGGGGCACCTGGGTGGCTCAGTGGGTTAAAGCCTCTGCCTTCGGGTCAGGTCATGATCTCAGGGTCCTGGGATGGAGTCCCGAATTGGGCTCTCTGCTCAGTAGGGAGCCTGCTTCCTCCTCTCTCTCTGGCTGCCTCTCTGCCTACTTATGATCTGATCTCTCTCTCTCTGTGTCAAATAAATAAATAAAATCTAAAAAAAAAAAAAAGAACACTCGGCTTACTATATTTATATCTTATATTAAATCTGCTTTCACCATTCACATGTTCATTTGGATAATCTTTGGATCAATATAAGTGCACTAACCACTTAATGGTTACTTGGTTACATTGATTCAGCACCAGAGAGTAATTAATATCCATTCTCTGAGAGAAGGATTTTCCACTGCATGTGGGGAGGTGCATAGCATGAAACAAGTCACTTACACTCAAGCCCTGAATCAAAGTTGTGAAGGTTATTCATAGGGTTTTTAAAAATAATTTAAAGCATATTCCAGAGTGGTACTATAATATCATTCTTGTGAAGCTGGGAAAAAGTTCTCTAGAATTCGAGTCAGTTTAATGAAGTTTGAATACTATTTAAAAAAATGTATTTCTAAGATCATTTAATTTTTATTAACCTTATTAATTTTATGGATCTTGTTTGTAACAGAATTCTTCCGGTGCCAGTGATAAAAACCCAGCTTTTGCCAACATCAGTAGAAAGTGGAATTTATTAGATCACAAAATGGACAAGTCCAAGGGTAGCTCAGCCCTCAGGCATGGGGTATCAATCTGGGTCTAATCAGTAGAGAGAAACTGTATAATAATTTGAATAGGGAAAGTTTAATATGAAGAATTATTAATTATCAGGGGATTAGAGTATTAAGTGATTGACTAGTAAGAAGTAAAAAGGTCTCAAGAACGTAGCCATAGCATGGGGCATCCAGGTGGCTCAGTTGGTTAGGCAGCTGCCTTCAGCTCAGGTCATGATCCCAGAGTTCTGGGATCGAGCCCTGAGTTGGGTTCCTTGCTCAGCAGGGAGCCTGCTTCTGCCTCTCCCTCTGTATTCCGCATGCTTGTGCTCTCTCTGTGTGTCAAATAAATAAATACAATCTTAAAAAGAAAAAAGAATGTAGGCATAGCAGATATAAGAAGTAGCCATGACTCCCAGAAGTGAGATTGAGAAAAGTCCACCCCCAGACTGGGATCCAGACCTTGTTGGAGAGGACATGGCCTTGGCTCACTGGATGGCTGAGCCATCTGTAATGCTACAACTGGCAGAACTTTCTGGAAGTTCTCCCCATGGAACTTGCCTGAAATCCACCCTCTAGGATGTTAGAAAATTCGTGGAGAGGGGATTCACTCACTGGAGGCGCTCGGCTACAAAAGGGCCCAAAGAAGTGCAGACGGAAGATGCTGGCCACTGAATATCCAAGCCAGTGCACACTGCAGAAGCTTGATGCTGAGGAAGCCATTGTGCACTGGAGGACCTGCGTGCTAGAGAAGCTGCAGGTGCTGGAAGCTGCAAGGCCAACACACAAGAACCAGGAAGCAAAACCCATTTTCTTCTTCAGTATTTCTCTGGTGCCCTCTACTGACAGCATCTAACATGATGCTGTCTGGCATAGAAACATTTTTAAAGGGACCATATCCATTTTCACAGAGCAGGCAAAAAGGATTAATTTAGAGCAAATGTGGGAAGATCCAAAGATTCAAATGGTATCCGCAAGATTTGCTTTTCCCCTATTTCTCAGTATTGCTTTCCGCTCAGTTGGCTTCATTCTAATCTAGCTGCCTCCATGTTGTGGCACAATTATTTCAGCAGCAAGAGTTTTTTTCTTGGTATTACAACAAATATCCCATTATTGAGTTTGTTGACATTGACTCTGATTAGCCTGACTTCTGCCACATGCCATCCCAAAATCAGTGTGGCCGGGAGATGTGATTGATTTTTAAACCTTATTTGGCATTATGCTTCCCTACCCTTAGCCCCATCAGAGTGCTATTACCAGTCGAAGGTACATGGTGCTGGACAGACCTAAACAACTTTGAATTAATAGGGACACTATAGCTAGAAAGTAAAACTGCAGAATTTGTTGGATGCCTTAAGAAAGGTGCCTTATGTCCTTTTGAGTTTCTTTATTTAAAAAAAAAATCATTTTTACAAGGGTCTAGAATTTGAATGAAATTTAGACTATCTGTGTTTGGTCAAATCCCTTGAGTTTACTACTAAAGAGAAAACAATGTCAATGTTAAATTTTGAACTCAGGATTTCTGTTAAAACAGAATCAAAAAGCTATAAAATATAACTTTTTTAAAAAAAAAGATGAGAGGCCATATTTACACAAGCATTCTTCAACAATAGCAGTATCTGTGCACTGTCAGATACAACTCAAAAATAGAAAGGAGTGAACTACTGATATATGGTAGACAAAAATTGCAGAAGACCCTAAAAGCATTACACTAAGTGAAAAAAGCAACCTCAAAAGGTTACCCACAGCATGATTCCATTTTATGTAACACTCTTGGAATAACAAAATTATAGTGATGGAGAATTGATCTGTGACTGCCAGGAGTTGAGGTTGCAGAGAGGGTATGACAATAAAGGGCTAGCATGAAGGAATGTCTTTGGAGTTGTGGAACAGTCTAGATCCTGGTTAATAGTGGTTCAACACCTGTGATAAAATTTCACAGAACTATATACCCCACTTCCCACCAAAAAAATGAGTGCGTGCAGGGGCGCCTGGGTGGCTCAGTGTGTTGAGCCTCTGCCTTCAGCTCAGGTCATGGTCTCAGGGTCCTGGATTGACCCCTGCATTGGGCTCTCTGCTCAGCAGGGAGCCTGCTTCCCCCTCTCTCTGCCTGCCTCTCTGCCTACTTGTGATCTCTCTCTCTCTCTCTCTCTGTAAAATAAATAAATAAAATCTTGAAAAAAAAAGTGCATGTAAAAACAGGCTAAACACTCGATAAGGTCTACAGATTCGTTCATAGTGTTGTACAAATCTTAGTTTTCTTATTTTGATCATTGTGCTATGGTTTTCAAAGATGTTCTCTTTAGGGGAAGCTGGTTTTGCAACTTCAATGCAAGGGTAATAAAGTTATTTCACAATAATAGTTAAGGGGTGCCTGGGTAGCTCTTAACTGGGTAGTTAAGAGTCCCACTCTTGATTTCAGCTCAGGTCATGATCTCAGGGTTGTGAGAACAAGCCCCACATCAAGCTCCATACTCAGCAGGAAGTCTGCTTGAGATTCTCTCCCTTTCCCTTTGCCCCTCTCTTCCTCCACATTCTCTCTCTCTCTCTTGCTCTCTCTCTCAAGTAAATAAATAAATCTTAAAAAAAAATAGTTAAAAATAGTAGTAAATTGAGGCTGGATTTCTGTTACTGAATCAGGAATTTGAAAATAAGTTCCCTTTTAATTTTTGACTTCTTCCCAGCGAAGAAAATTAATAATTAGTAATTAGATACTTAAAAAACAAAAAGCAAACTGGTACTTAAACTATTTATTCTAAAAACCAAAGATATTTTAATAATATCAGGCAAGACCAAAACACAACAAAATAACAAAAACAACTTCAAAAACTACATATACATAAGGGAAAGGGAAACTTGGAAGCAACCGTGTGGTCCTGAGTTAGTACTATGGGAGTGATGGACGACTGAACTCCCACCAGCTCTTTGCTCCTTTAGAAGAGTAGCAGTGCTCAGGTCTGCATAGGAAGTAGGCCCCATGTGGTAAAATAATAACATCTCAAACCATGTAGGACAAAGATAGCGATCAGAAGAAAGAGGAGGAAGAAAAGGAGAAGATGAAAAAAAAGCTCAGACAGAAACTGTTTTGAATGATGTAACAACAAGAATATAAATTTTATTTATTTCGTGAGGCATCATCAATAGGCTAGAACAGGGGCGCCTGGGTGGCTGGCTGAGTTGGTTAAGCCTCTGCCTTCGGCTCAGGTCATGATCTCAGGGTCCTGGGATCCAGTCCTGCATCGGGCTCTCTGCTCAGCGGGGAGCCTGCTTCTCCCTCTCCCTCTGCCTGCCTCTCTACCTACTTGTGATCTCTCTGTCTCCGTCAAATAAATAAATAAAATCTTAAAAAAAAAAAAAGGCTAGAACAATTATTCCTGCAGAGCAACTAAAACAGGCTCTGTTGAAACAATGCTTATATTCACATGATCTTTTCAAGTCCTTTCAATGTTAGGAATTACAAGAATTTTACTGTTTGCCTTATCTATTATGCAAGAAAATGATCCTACAGATAGATTATTTCTTAGACATTCACAAGATGAAAATTTCTGGTTCACTTAGAATTTCCAGTTGAAATTTTTCAGTAAGAAAAAATGGCAATTCACATTAAGAAATTATTCAAATGAAATGTCTTTTTTTCTTGTTAAATACATAAATAGCACAAACTGCTAAGCAACATTCAGCTTGAAGATGAACACAGTGAGCATGGATGAACTGTGGGGGGTTAGGTTACAGTCACTGATGACAAGTCATTTTAAACTGCAGATTTGTTTTTTTTTTTAATTATTTTATTTATTTGTTTTTCAGAGAGAGAGGGAGAGAGTGTGCACAAGCAGGGGGAGTGTCAGGCGGAGGGAGAAGCAGGCTCCCTCCTAAACAAGGATCCTGATGGGGGACTGGATCCCAGAACCCCGGGATCATGACCTGAGCCAAAGGTAGACCCTTACCCACTGAGCCACCCAGGCATCCCAAACTGTCTACAGTTTAATAGGGTTTCAGTTTTTCTTTTCTTCCTTTTTTTGTTCAAGGATAGCAATTTTAAAAACCATAAAAAATACCTAATTGGATGATAAATTTGCTAAACCTATGTTCTACTCTCGAGTCTTATATTCCTATTACAATGCCTTCCTGATTAGTAAGAGTCCTTTGGTGACTATATTTTGAACTTGGTGTAATTTTACATTAAGTAAAAGCCTGACAAAAGTTATCAAGTCTAGCTATAATTCATTAAATATTATCTAAGATTTTCCGTATAACTAAAATGTAAGTCTTCTCTTCCACAGGGCAAATGAGTGGCTCTGCTATGGGGATTTTATTTCCAGGTAAAAATCGAAATATATCTACAGTGTCTTCCTTGGAACATGTGGAAGGATGGTTGTGTCTTGTGCGATCTTCTAAATAAAATAGGAGTAATCAAAGAGTATCTTTGGGACTATTATATTTCTCTGTACTATAAAGATTTTTTGAAAACTATGTAACTGTTCCCTGTAGACCAAACCATAATGCATACAGAGCAGCTAGAAATGAGTCATCTGGGATGCCTGGGTGGCTCAGTCAGTTAAGCATCTGACTTCAGTTCAGGTCATGATCCCAGAGTCCTGGGATTAAGCCCCACGTTGGGCTCCTTGCTCAGCTGGGGAGTTTGCTCCTCCCTCTCTCTCTCCTCCTCTGCTCATGTTTTCTCTTTCTCTCTCTCAAGTAAATAAATAAAATCTAAAAGAGAAAAGAAAAGAAATGAGTCATCTATCTCAAAGAGGCATTATTTAGCTTAGGAATACATTAGCCAAATTCTGTGAACCCATTATTAGTGTATCCATACATCATTGGTATATTCACTTTATCCAAACTCAAGAGGATGATGGAGAAGACCAGAGCTCCAACACCACATTTACATGATCTTGATTACCCTCATCAGTGAAATCATTACCTTTCCTCTATGAAATTAAGAAAAGCCAAAGGACATTTGGAAGGTGACTTGGTGATCCTGGAACCTGAAGGATGGGCATTTAACATAATAAGTGTGTCATAATTAGACTAAGCCAACTTCACAGTAAGAGTGAACTTGGTGATAGATTTGAATGAATGAAATGCATTACCTAGGCCCCCTTCATGGACAATGTCTGGATGATAATCGATGGCATTGGATTCTTGGTTTCCAAGGGTTTCCACCAGTTGCTACATATACCTAACTGAATTACTTAATCTCTCAGAACTACATAATGCCTTTTCTTAAAGGTTATTGCAAAGACCAACTAATGTAACACTTATGTGTACTGCCTACATAAATGGGTTTCAAAGAAGATTGTTTCCTCCACATCCACCGCCTGTATCAGTTTTAAATCTAGAAAGAGTTTTGAGTTAAGAAATGACTTTCTGGGTCGTC
The DNA here is from genome assembly GCA_002007465.1 of Ailurus styani. NCBI lineage: Eukaryota > Metazoa > Chordata > Mammalia > Carnivora > Ailuridae > Ailurus > Ailurus styani. The sequence continues at coordinate 1,651,196 of LNAC01000361.1, forward strand.
ATCTCCAACAACAGAAAAGAATTGAAGTTAAGAGTTCAACTGGCATGTGTCCAGAAAAATAGTCAAACTTAATGATCACTAACATGTATAAATGGTGGATAAAGAACAACAATATTTTAGTATTAAATGGAAGGATTCAAGACAAATAGATTTAAAGTAGTTAATGTACAATTTGAAAAATATAGCTTTTACAGATTTATTTATTTATTTGAGGGGCACCTGAGTGGCTCAGTTGGTTGGACAGAAGGACAGCTCTTGATGTTGACTCAGACCATGATCTGGGGTCCTAGAATAGAGTCCTGCATTGGGCTCTGCACTTAGCAGGGAGTCTGCCTGAGGATTGTCTTTCTCCTTCTCCCTCTGCCCCTCCCCTCCCTCAAACAAACAAATAAACAAACAAACAAATCTTTAAAAAGAAGAATGTAAGATTTATTTATTAGAGAGAGAGAACATGTGCATACATGGGCGTGAGCAGGGGGGCAGGGGAGTGGGGGAGGAAGGGCAGATGGAGAGGGAGACTGTCTTTTTTTTCCTGTAAAGGTATATTTTATATAAGAATAATATTTAAATCTGAGGACTTTTAGTAAAGAAAATCACCCTCCATAATGTGAGTGGGCATCAGTGAATCAATTGAAGGCTGTAGAAGAAAACAGACTGATTCGCGGAGGAAGAGGGAATTCAGCCTCCAGACTGGAGGGAGAGACTGTCTTAAGCAGACTCTGTGCTGAACCCCAGCCGGGCCTGGGCTTGATCTCATGATCCCGAGATCATGATCTGAGCCAAAAACAAGAGTTGGATGCTTAAATGACTGCATCACCACTCGAAAATAATTTTTATAGCAAATCAAGGTGTTTTCAACAGTCAACATATTGAAATGCAAAACATCAGGAAAGTCTAAGTGAGACTGAGTTGCTTTGGAATTCCCAACTCTTTAGCAAAGCTCATGGAAGTTGTTCGATACTCATTAATTTCTGTTTCCACATTGACAAAGCAATAATTATTATTTAGAAATACTTGGTGAAGGTAAAAACAAATGTTCTGTTAAGGTGTATACATGGTGTGACACGGAATGGGAACATGTAGTTCTTAGCACTGTATTTAGTAAGCATATTCATGGAAACTTCAGACTACCAGAATGGTACATCTGGATTGGCTTCTGTGCTTGATTGAGGCTTCCATGTGACTACATGGATAGTTATAGTTACCCCTTCCACTGGTGGAGCTTTCCGTGACTAGAGATTTCTAAATACCAGAAAATACTAGAGCTATAGAAAAGTGTGCTTAAGTGCTGGTAACATTTTCCTTAACTACAATAGAGCTTAATTTGCTGACTATGATGGATCCTTGCCAGGGCCTCATTCCCATCATTGGGGTGAAGCAGAGGAAGATCAGGAGACGCTTTCACCAGACCACCAAGGAACTAGGATAACACTGATACTTAACACCTTAGAATATTTTTTTATCTTCGGTATGATGCTCGTTTTGCTATTCTCCTCCTCTTCCTCCTTCTCCCCTTCCTCCTCCTTTTTCCCCTTTCTGTTCCCCCTCCTGCTCCTCCTTCTCCCCCTCCTTCTCTTCCCCCTCTCCTCCTCCTCCTCTCTCTTCTTCTTCCCCTTCTTCTCTTTGTGTTTGCATATTTCCCTTATGTTTCATGGGTTGGAAGCCTAATTTGCCTCCAAACCTTTTTAAATGTTGAAACGTTCTTGTGTTCCTAAAATTTAGAGCCATAATATCCCTTCTGTTATTTACCCAGATTGGTTATTTAAAAGGTAGCTCAGGGGCACCTGGGTGGCTCAGTCGTTAAAGCCTCTGCCTTGGGCTCAGGTCATAATCCCGGGGTCCTGGGATCAAGCCCTGTGTAGGGCTCCCTGCTCAACAGCAAGCCTGCTTCTCCCTCTCCCTCCCCCCCTGCTTGTGTTTCCTCTCTTCCTCTCTCTGTCAAATAAATAAATAAAATCTTCAAAAAATAATTAATTAATTAATTAAAAGGTAGTTCACACCTCTTTTCTGTGTGATTTACTAGGTACTCTACCACAGACAGGGGTTATATAAAATGTCTTTGAAAGTTGTGTGCCATAGCTCTTTGCATATTTTTATTAGAGTGAGAGGCTCTTAGTGCTTTTAAGACATTCTCATTTATAATAAATATAAACACTCCAGTTCCAATCCCAGCAAGAAACTATTTTTATAAGTGGACAAATTCTTTAAATAAGATTTTATAGAATAAGACTATATATATACAGTTAGATTTAGGAAAATCTTTAAAGTTTTGTAGAGTTTCTTATGATGAACTTTATAATAAAAAAAGCTTGAGGGCGCCTGGGTAGCTCAGTGGGTTAAAGCCTCTGCTTTCGGCTCAGGTCATGATCTCAGGGTCCTGGGATCGAGGCCCACATCGGGCTCTCTGCTCGGCAGAGAGCCTGCTTCTCCCTCTCTCTCTGCCTGCCTCTCTGCCTCCTTGTGATCTCTCTCCCTCTGTGAAATAAATAAATAAAATCTTTAAAAAAAAAAAAAAAAGCTTGATATGGAAGCAAGTGAAGGTCTGGTTCTTTGGTCCCAACAACTTTGGTGAATAATTTAGTGTTTCTTTGCCACAGCTCTTCCACATCTTTATGGCAGGTCTTACACAATATTCTTTATTTCCATCAATAGTTGCAATAAATATATACTGAAATATAATATTCCATACAAAATTTAGGTTTAAAATTCGGTGTAAAATAAGATTCTTATGAATCACTATAATACACATTATGTTTTAAATGAAAGGAGATTGTTTGTCTTCTCTTTAAGAGAGCTAGTTAATACTACCAAGAGTGCCTAAGTGTATTTGGCTTATTTAAGACACACACACACACATACACACAGAGACACACACACACAGAAACATTTGGAGTAGGCAGCTCAGAAATACTAGACGAGAGAAAGATGTTTTCACTATTATATGTCATATCACAAATGAATGGATTTCTGAGGAACCTCAGTTAATTATTTTTTTAAAAAGATGTGACATCTTTGCAGAGCTTTATAATTTTCAAATTATTTTTATTTTATTTTATTTTATTTTATTTTATTCTAATGAAAGCTGTCTATTCTAACCCTTTCTTAGGTTTTTCTCTTGCAGGCATTAGCGATAACACAGTGGTCTGAAATTGCCAAGGGACAGACAATATTCAGAAGCCCCCTCTACAAATTGGAGTTCAAATAGCCATAGAACTTTGGAGGTAGAACAAGGTCCCTGCCATAGGTTTGGTTGTTCTTTTGTGTGAATGCATTGTCACCATTTCTTTTTCCTTTTATCTTTGGTTATACTAGGCTGCCATTTTAGTTGCCAATATATGCTGACAAAACAAGAATAAAGGTATGAGATAAAAGTTTATTTGAGTTCCAAGTATATAGCAAGCATGAATGTAAGCTGATTATGGAGCCTGTGGTGAGACTAATAGGAAGAGTCTCATAAAAATATATCATCATGATACGTTTGCATTTGAAACTGTCTCCTGGAATGCCTTCATTCCTTGAAAAATGGATGACTTTGACCAAGGATCTTGCTGTTGTTCTTCCCCTTCCCATCAGTATCCCTTCTTCTCTTTGCCTCTCCTTTAAAATAAGGAAAGGGAAAGGTGCTATTTAGGTCCTGTGAGAGTTCAGTGTGGGTGAAATAAAATAGTCCTTTGGAGCAGTCAAGATGATTAGCCAGCCGCTTTGACAAATTTGCCAACATCTGTTCCCAGAGTCATTTTTGCTGCACAAATCTGCCATTAACAAACAGTAAGGACTTTAATTAACTGAGCATACCAAGGAGTGAAACTCTGATAAAATGGCACCATCTGGAATAGAAAGATGTAAAATTCTCTCCTCAGCTGTGTTGATAAGGGATTATATTAAAATTCATCTTGATCACAAATGATTCCCCTGCTGTGTAGGGTTAGTAGCAAAGACTTTATGATTCAAAATACTTTTCTCAGGTGTGCTGCAGCATTAAAATATACATTTCCTGAGCTTCAGATATTTCTTTTGGCCTCGTGTTAATGCTCCATAGTGCTCATTAATTTTGCTTGCTCCACAAAGAGTCATGTTGATCAACTTTGAGCTTCAAGTAGAGGTCAGCCAGAACCTTGCAGTGCCCAAATGCTTGAGGGATGTTCTTAACAAACCTGTTTGGACACTTCCTATAAAGTCAGAATAATCTCTCTAGAAAAATGCACTTGGGTACACAATCAGGGAATTTTGCATATGATTTCAGGGAGGGCTTCATAGACTCTTTGAAGGCCATTCATGCTATATCCATGGATCCCAGATAAAATATCTCTTCCTCAGACACACTCTTATTGTGTCTTAGACAGGCAGCATCTCACCCACTTCATTCCAGACACTTGCCTTGTTTAACTGCTTCATTTGTCCAGACTTTAAGATTCCTCAGCAAACATGAATTTGGGATTTTGAAATTAAACTTATTCCAAGTTGGTTTACTCTAATGGTTCCCAACTGAATGTATTTTACTACTGACCAGAAGGACTGATAAATTAAGTGGGTTGCAAGTGATCAGTTTTGGCTTCCACTGATCCAAGGTGAGGAGGAGAGGGTGGAGCCCAAAGTAAATTCTCGGGGAAGGTGTATTGAGGGGACTCTGTCACACGCTTCTTAGCAAGGAAACAGTGTTTTCGGCCAATAAAGTTCAAGTTCACTGCAGCTTAGTTTGTAGAGCAGGGTCATTATTGAAACCATTTCATATTTGGCAACAGTGCTTGACAATCATGAATTAAGTGGTCTAAAATCATACACTCTACTTCTGACTACACTTGAGAGAAACCTTTAGGAAACAGTTCTAACATGCCGGAAGCAAATGACATACTCGCTCATGTAACGATTATTCTCTGTAGAAGTGTTTTTATTTGTTTTTTGTTTTTTTTTTTTTCCTAACTGAGACTAGGTTAGGAATTCAAGAGAAGGTTGCTACATAGTCCCTTGATATCTGATGGACATACACAAATGGGAGTTACAAAATAAAGATATTTCACCAGGTCTCTCATTTAACTATTATTATTTTCATAAATTTATTTGGATAAACTCTAGTTCTAATTTTTCATCTATAAAATGGAATACAATGTAAGTCCAGATTTAGGTAATTAAGAGAAAGCTAGTGACTATCTCAAAATAGGTAACTTTTGCTACTTAAGGCTTTTTCACAATCCTAATCATCTCTTCAGGGGCACCTGGGTGGCTCCGTCCGTTAAATGTCTGCCTTTAGCTCAGGTCATGATCCCAGAACCCTGGGATTGGGCCCCACATCAGGGTCCCTGCTTAGCAGGGAGCCTGCCTCTCCCTCTCCTTTTGCTGCTCCCCCTGCTTGTTTTCTCTCTCTCTCCCTCTCTCTCTCTCTGTCAAATAAATAAATATAATATTTTTAAAAATTCTTCTTTACATCAATCTGGATAAAGACTTCCATTTTTCAGATATTAGAGAAAACCATGTGATGCACTTTATAACCTAAAAGAAGACGTACATAACACTGTTTTAGAACGACTATATTTACCTTTTTAACAAAATCAAAGGCACCCAGTGTCAGAAAGAGATCTCCAACTAATACTAGTATCTTCAATTGGAGAGCTTTTTGTATTTTGTAAAATTGTATAAATATTTGTAACAGTAAAATGTTAACCTTCTTAACAGGTTCAGTGCCAATCAGTTTGCTTGTTTCTGTAATTATCTTAAATCAGACTCTGAAATTCAAGTCACTGGGATATCAAAGAAATAAAAATTCAGTCTTAGCTATTGTTTTTCCTCATATCATCTTGCTCACTCCCAAACCTGGGGCCGTGTTACAATTTCATAGATAGGATTCAGTCTTGAGCTCACAGCAGGCTGAATGATCAATGCTCCAGGTACAGAGCCCCCTGCTGATGGGTGGTTCTGCTGCTTCCGGGCTGGGATCCCTGGGGGCTTTAGGCCTTTCCACCCTTGAAGCCCAGAGATCTAGGGACCAGCCCAGAGCTGTGTCATGTCACCATTCTCCTCTGGGTTCTCTCCCTGGGACATTTCAAGCCCCACTATTTCAGTAACTTTTCTGACCTTGAGGGCAGCAACTTTGGTCTTTAATCCACCAGGCACTGTTCTTTATCTCTGTCTTCTCTCTCATCTTTGCACACCCACTCCTGCAAACAATTTTCCCCTCCATGGGCTTCATAACCACAGATTTGATCTGCCTTTCTCTTTGGGAGCCAAAGAGTTTTTCCTTACTAATGAACTAACTCTAATACATATTTTTATTTACTCATTGACAGCTTTACACAGTTGTTTCCTCTTGTAATGAAAGAGACGAGGTGTTTCAGTATTCCTGTATTTGTCCCCCTAGTCCAAAAATGTGCTTCTTATTTCAGTGTGATACTTCTGAAAAAAATTATGTAGCCGGCATCAATGTAAAGCAAGATTCTCAATGTTAAGTAAGTCCTAGGGGTGATCAGTGGGCATTTTCATACCTCACTATTCTAACTCAGTATCTCCGCAGGCAGTGACCCTCTGCCTCCCTCATCAGCACTGTTTTCTTAGTTAGCTTTAACCATTCTGCCACATTACCCTTTTTTGGTTCACTGTGGATCCTTCAGTCACTGATGTCTTATTTTCTCAGATGCTCCTTCAGTTGCTCAGGCAGAAATGATTGTTCCAGTTTCTTCAGGTAAAAAAGGATTATGCTGTTGGTTGCCAGAGTTTCTTAGCCTATCCCAGGGAGAGGTGGGCTGAAGGCTAGATTTCTGGATATTCTAATCCCATCTCCCCGCTTCTCCTGTTTATAATATTTTATTCCTAAGTGTTGTCAGAGAGATGGAAGATCAAGATAAATCATTCTGACAGTGGGAACTATGAATCTAGAATGAAAGGAAGTTGGCCCTGGTGAGGTAGCTCTTTCTCAGTCTTGTTTTGGGATTCCGAAGGATACTTTTCTTGGTCTGCAATCGGAATGTCCATATGGTAGTAATTATCTGCTTCAATTATGAAAGAAAAAGATTAAAAGGAAGAGGAATTAAGTAAAGCAAAAAAAGAAAAAAGAAAAGGTTTTCTTTGATGAGAGAAGTTATGTGATTTGAAAGACTAATATGTAGACAGAAAACAAGCTTTTTGTTACACATGAACTGAAGACTATGCCTTCCTGGAATTCACAAAAAGGGCTCTTGCATAATCATTACAGAATCCATCATTCATACAGTCCCTCCTACGCTCACCAGATTTAAGGTGAGTTACTATCATAGGCCTTGGGTAGAATATCATTAAAGAAACTCTGTTATAGTTATGGGGACATGCCCGCTCTAGGGTTGACAGGTCTAGGACAGAAGAACATTCTATTAAGACAGTGACGAACAGAATCAAAGGTAGATTTTTTTTAGTCTGTATCTGTGTCTGGTGTAAGAAAGCGGTCCAGGTTCATTCTTTTGTGAGCTGCTGTCCAGTTTTCCCAACACCATTTGTTGAAGAGACTGTCTTTTTCCCGTCAGATATTCTTTCCCATTTTGTCAAATATTAACTGACCATATAATTGTGGGTTCATTACTGGGTCTTCTGTTTTGTTCTTTTGATCTGTGTGTTTATTTATGTGCCAGTACCATACTGTTCTGACCACTATAGCTTTATAATATAACTTAAGTCTGGAATTGTGATTTCTCCAGCTTTGCTTTTTTTTTTTTTTTTTCCCCAAGGCTGGTTGGGCTGTTCAGGGTCTTTTGTGGTTCCATACAGATTTTAGGATTTTTTGTTCTAGTTTTATGAAAACTGCTGGATGTTGAGTTGTAGAAATTCTTTACGTATTTTGAATACTAATCCTCTTATCAGATTTGTTCTTTGCAAGTATCTTTTCCTTTTCCATACATTGCCTGTTAGTTTTGTTGATTGTTTCCTTTTATTTTGATGTAGTCCCAATAGTTCATGTTTTGCTTTTATTTCTCTTGCCTCAGGAGACATATCTATGAAAAAAAAAAAGTTCATACAGTTGATGCCAGAGACATTACTGCCTATGCTCTCTTCTAGGGTTTTTATGATTTCAAGTCTCATATATAGGTCTTCAATCCATTTTGAGCTTATTTTTGTGTGTGGTGTAAGAAAATGGCTCAGTTTCATCCATTTGCATGTTGTTGTCCCATTTTCCCAACACCATTTCTTGAAAAGACTGTCTTTCTCCCATTGGCTACTCTTTCCTGCTTTGTCGAAAATTAATTGACCACATAGTTGTGGGCTTATTTCTGGATTTTCTATTCTGTTCCATTGATCTATGTGTCTGTTTTTGTGCCAGGACCATACTGTCTTGATGATTACAGCTTTGTAATAGAGCTTGAAGTCTGGAATTGTGATGCCACCAGCTTTGTCTTTCTTTTTCAGGATTTCTTTGTCTACTTAAGGTCTTTTATAGTTCCATACAAATTTTAGGACTGTTTCTTCTAGTTCTATAAAAAATGCTGTTCATATTTTGATAGGGATTGCATTTAATGTGTAGCCTGCTTTGGGCAGTATAGACATTTTAACATATGTGTTCTTCCAATCCATAAGTGTGAGATGTCTTTCCATTTCTTTGTGTCATCTTGAATTTCTTTTATCAATGTTATAATTTTCAGAGTACAGGTCTTTCACTTCTTTGGTTAGGTTTATTACTGTGTACCTTACTGGTTTTAGTGCAGTTACAAATGGGATTATTTTCTTAATATCTCTTTCTGTTGTTTCATTACTGGTGTATAGAAATGCAATGGATTTCTTACATTGATTTTGTGTCCTGTTATTTTACTAAATTCATTTATCAGTTCTAGCAGTTTTTTTATGGAGTCTTCTGGGTTTTCTATATATAGTATCATGTCATCCTCAAATAGTCAAAGTTTTACTTCTTCCTTGCTGATTTGGATGCCTTTTATTTCTTTTTGTTGTCTCATTGCTGTACCTAGGACTTCCAGTACTATGTTGAATAAAAGTGGTGAGAGTGGGCATCCTTGTCTTATTCCTGATGTTAGGTGGAAAGCTCATAGGTTTTCCCCACTTAGGAGGATATTTGCTATGGGTTTTTTATAGATGACCTTTATGATGTTGAGGTATATTCCCTCTAAAACTACTTTGTTCAGGATTTTTATCAGGAACGGATGTTGTTTTTTTGTCATATGTTTTTTCCTGCATCTGTTGAAATGACCTGATAGTTCTTATTCTTACTCTTATTGATGTGATGTATTACACTGATTGATTTGTGAATATTGAACCACCTTTGCATCCCAGGTATAAATCCCACTTGATCACAGTGAATGTTTTTTTTAATGTATTCTTAGATTTTATTTTCTAGTATTTTGTTGAAGATTTTTGATCGATGTTCATTAGAGATATTATCTTGCAGTCTGTCTTTCTTTCTTTCTTACGTTTTGTGGTGTCTTTATCTTGTTTTGCTATGAGGGTAATGCTGGCCTCGTAGAATGAATTTGAAAGTTTTCCTTCCTCTTCTATTTTTTGGAATAGTTTGAGAAGACTAGGAATTAACTCTTCTTTAAATATTTAGCAGAATTAACCTCTGAAGCTGGCTGGTCGTGGACATTCGTTTGTTGGGAGTTTTTTGGTCCCTGATTTAATTTCATTGCTGATAAATGAGCTGTTCAAATTTTCTGTTTCTTCCCGCTTCAGTTTTGGTAGGTTATGTGTTTCTAGGAATTTATCCATTTCTTCTAGGTTGTCCCATTTGTTGCCACATGATTTTTCATATTTTCTTTTTTTTTTTTAAAGATTTTATTTATTTATTTGACACAGAGATAGAGATCACAAGTTGGCAGAGAGGCAGGCAGAGAGAGAGAGGGGAAAGCAGGCTTTCCGCTGAGCGGAGAGCCCGATGCAGGCCTCGATCCCAGGACCCTGAGATCATGACCTGAGCCGAAGGCAGAGGCTTTAACCCACTGAGCCACCCAGGCGCCCTGATTTTTCATATTTTCTTACAATTGTTTGTATTTTTGAGGTATTGGTTATTATTTCTCCTCTTTGATTTGTGATTTTGCTTATTTGAGTCCTCTCTTTCTCTCACTCTCTCTCTCTTTGGATAAATCTGGCTAGAGATCTATCAATTTCATTTACCTTTTCAAAGAACCAGCTGCTACTTTCATTAATCTGTGTTTTTAGTTTCTCTATCATTTATTTCTGTTCTCATCTTTATTATTTCCTTCCTTCTTCTGGTTTTACATTTTGTTTATTCTTTTTCTAGCTTCTTTAGGTGTAAGGTTAGGTTGTTTGAGATTTTTCTTGCTTCTTGAGGTAGGACTATTGCTACATACTTCCCTCTTAGAACTGCGTTTGCTGGGGTGTGTGGGTGGTTCAGTCAGCTAAGTGTCAGCCTTGAGGTCATTTCATGATCGCGGGGTCCTGGGATCAAGCCCAGCGTTGGGCTCCTTGCTCAGTGGGGACCTTGCTTTTCCCTCCCCTGTGCACCCGCTCACCCCTGCTTTTGAACATGCACTCTCTCTCTCCCTGTCAAATGAATAAATTAAAAACAAAACAAAACAAAACTGCTTTTGCCGCATCCCAAAGATTTTGGACCATTGTGTTTTCATTTACATTTATTTCCATATACTTTTTAATTTCTTCTTTGATGTCTTGGTTGACCAATTCATTTTTTAGTAGCATGTTATTTAACCTCCATGTATTTATGGTCTTTCCACATTTGTTCTTGTCATTGACTTCTAGTTTCATAGCCTTGTGGTCCAAAAAGATGCATCATATGATTTGGGTATTTTTCAATTTGTTGAAGCTTGTTTTGTGGCCTAATATCTGATCTATCCTAGAGAATTTTGTATGCCCTTGAAAAGAATTCTGCTGTTTTAGGATGGAATGTTCTGAATATATCTGTTAAATCCATCTATTGCAGTGTGTCACTCAAAGCCGTTGTTTCCTTTTTGATGTTCTTTTTAGATGATCTGTCCATTGATGTAAGTGAGGTGTTAAGGTCCCGTACTATTATTGTAATAATATTTATTAGTTTCTTTGTGTTTGTTATTAACAATTATGTATTTGGGTGCTCCCATGTTGAGTGCATAAGTATTTATAATTGTTATATCTTGTTGGATTGTCCCCTTTATTATTAAATAGTGTCCTTCTTTGTCTTGTTAGTCTTTGTTTTAAAGTCTATTATTATTCAATATGAGTATTGCTACCCCAGCTTTCTTTGACATCTACCTGCATGATAAATGGTTCTCCATCCCCTCACATTCAATCTGCAGGTGTCCTTAGGTCTGAAATGAGTATTTCGTAGGCAACACATGGATGGGTCTTGTTTTTTACACACTGTTATTCTGTATCTTTTGATTGGAGCATTTAGATCATTTACAGTCAAAGTAATTATTGATAGATATGTACTTATTGCTATTTTATTACTTGTTTTGTAGTCATTTTTGTAGTTTTTCCCACTCAGCACTTTGAATATATAATGCCACTCCTTTCTAACTTGGAAAGCTTCTGCTAAAAAACCCACTGATAGGGGTGCCTGTGTGGCTCAGTTGTTCAGTGTCTGCCTTTGGCTCAGGTCCTGTTCCCAGGGTCCTGGGATAGAGTCCTGCATCAGGCTCCCTGCTGATCAGGAAGCCTGCTTCTCCCTCTCTCGCTCCCTCTGCTCATGTTCCCTCTCTCACTGTGTTTCTCTGTCAAATAAATAAAATCTTAAAAAAAAAAAAAACCAAGCCCACTGATTACCTTACAGACTTTTCTTTGTATATAACTGTCTTCTTTAGTCTTGGTGCTTTTAATATTTTTTCTTCGTCACTGTCATTTTGACATTTTAATTACAGTATATCTTTGGTGTGGATCTGCTTTTGTTGATTTTATTGGGGGTTCTCTGTGCCTCCTTGATCTGAATATCTATTTCCTTTCCCAGATAGGGAAGTTTTCAGCTTTTATTTCTCCAAATAAAGTTCTTTGCCTCTTTTTCTCTCTTTTTCTTCTGGAACTCCTATAATACAAATGTTATTACGTTTGATGGAGTTACTGAGTCTTCTAAGTCTATTCTCGTTTTGTGTCATTCTTGTTTCTCTCTTTTGTTCAGCTTGATTACTCCCCATAATTGTCTTGAGGTCATTAATTAATTCCTCTGCTTCCTCCAGGCTGCTGGTCATTCCATCAAGTTTGTTTCTCATTTTGTTTATTGAGCCTTTTATCTGTGCTGTTATTCCTTATCTCTGTGTTAATGGTCTTACTGATGTCCTCCACTTTTTTCTCAAGTCCAGTGGGTATCCTTATGATCATTGCTTTCAGTTCTCCATCAGACATGCTACTTCTATCTGTTTCACTTAGATCTGTGGCCGTGGCCTTGTCCTTTTCCTTCATTTGGGACAAAATCCCCTGTCTTCTCATTTTGTCTAAGTCCCTCTGCGTCTTTCTCTATATTAGAAAAATCAGTTACATCTCCTGTTCTTGAGGTTAATGGCTTTATGAAGAAGAGGTCCTGTAGTGCCCGCAGTGTAGTACCCCCTGTTCCCCAGGGCCTAACACTTCAGGGAGTGTCTCCAATGTGTGTTGCATATGCTCTGCTATTGTGTCCTGGCTGCTTTGTCCTCAGGCCAGTCATCTGCAGAGGCTCTCTTTGCCTGTTATGAGCAGTATTTGTCCCCGGCCTGAATGTGATGCATTTTAACTAGGTGTGCTCTAGTCTGCGTGTGAAATGAGACCCATCACTGCTACCACCAGAACCAAGGCCAAGCAATATTCCCCCAAAAGGAGATTCCATGTTGGCAGGGGTCAGGGCCAGTCTTCTGGGGGAGGGGAGCCTGATGCACTGGGACTAAGGCAAACATGACACGGAAGAGCAGTTCCCCTGGAGCATGAGGGGTGGACCAGGTCTTGGTATAGGCAGCTTAGGTAGCAAGTGTTGGCGCTAGTGCTGGTTCCTGCAGGTGGCCCCGTGCTTATGTTGAGGGACAGGGGAGGGAAATGGAGCCTGCTAGTTCCTTTTTTTCTGGAGGGTTCTCTCCATGAATATTGCTTCTCCAGGACACACTCCAAGATGAGCATCTAACCTCCCCACTGTGTGCCCCAGGCACTCTTCAGATCGCTGTTTCCATGCTGTATGTCCACAAGTTGTTTGCCTGCCTTCTCATCAAAAATTACCCCAATGCTTATGGGCTCTATCCCAGTCAAGCCGAATGACATTTAAAACTCCAGGCTTTAAGCCCCACTGATTGCAAGAACTCATGATATTCACACCCTCTTGCTTTTCAAGCCAATTGCCATGAGGATTCCTTTTCCCCATGTGCTCCCCTGTATACTAGGCTTTCTCTCACCCTTCTCGGTGACTGTGGCTTCCTCCCCATGGCAGTGACATGATCCATTTTTCTCTCAAGCCTTATTTCCACACTTCCTACCTTCTTCATTGTGCCCTCTTTTCTACCTTTAGTTGTGGAGTTTGTTCTACCAGTCTTCAGGGAGATTTCTGGGATACTTTTTTCAAGTATATAATTTACTTCAGGACCTCCAGTGATCAGTTCTAACATCTATTATTATTGCATAAAGTTTCTGACTCACCGAACATTCTGGAGACGCAGTCTTAGAAGAAAAGGAAGCTTTTAGTAGAATGACAAGGATGGAACTTTTCAAAATAGAGGAGTGATAAGTGTTATAAATGGGTTAGTTCTGGGTTGGGGGGTGAAGGAGCAGATTACAAAGATAGACTGCAAAGAGCAGGGACCATGTGTGTCTAGCTATGGGATTTCTCTTTCTCTCATTTTCCTGTATTCAGCCCCTAGCATTGAAATATCAACTCCAGTCCCCAAAAGATATTTTAAAAGTATATGGTCTTTGGAGTTAAATCCTGATTCATCACCTGTTAGATATGTAATTTTGGGCAAGCCACTTAAATTTTTGAGACTAAATTTTCCTCATCTATAACATGAGGATTATAAAGTGAAATAAAATGAGTTTATCTCTCAGGGCTATTGAGAGGACAATAAAAATACATGTAACATCCTTGGGATATAAGCAATGCTCAATTAATTGTACGTGTTATTACTGAAGTTTTTTTTTTAATTTCAGCTTTGCCTTTCATATAAATGAATTACCAACTTTGTTAGACAATGCTTCTTGATCTTTAATTTTCAGCACAGAATAACTCTGTGACTTTGAAAAATGTCCTTCCCTTTATATGATTCAATTTTTCACACAGGCAATAACAGAGATAATATCTTGAGTCACACTAGAGTTCTGCAAGACCATGGTGCTAATAGCATGTTATCCACTTTGTTCTTGAGCATAATTAAAGCAAGGTACAGGCATATGCACTGTTATGCTTCATAATGCAGCACAACACAGTCCTCAGTGGCATAGACTCTGGGCCAGATGACCTGCATTTCTGTTTATAGCTCCTTACCTAATAAGGCTGAGTGATCCAGGCAAGTCACTTTGATCATATATACCCCAGTTTCTTTCTTTGTTCTTATATGCCTCAGTTTTCTTCAAGAAAAAAAAAGTTTCTTTTTCTGGACTTCCTTTGCACAATTTAATTTTCCAATGATACGATAGAGAAAATCATTTGTTCTCAAACTTATATGGCCTCGTATTCTAGTGGTGCTCTACTTTCCAAATGTCGTAAATAGTACTAATGAAAATATTAAATTGTTTGACCACAAGCTGACTAAACACCAACACTGCGTTCTTTCACCCCAATCAAACAAAAAATGTTTTTAGAGTGTCATTTTTCTTTTAGTTATAGAGATATAAAATTATTATAGCAAACATTCTCTGGAAATATGAAGTACTGTCACAAGAAATTAAATGTTATTAAAATTATTAACACAGAGGAGAGAGTATGAAGATCCCTTAATCAATATCTCCTCAGTATTGTCATATTCATGAAAGGTTTAGAGCACCTCTCTTCCCACATTAACACTCTGCTATAGGGAACAGGAAAAAATATTGTTTAATGAATTTTGTTACTTAATAATAAGATAGGAATTTAAATTACATGGCCAGGGCGCCTGGGTGGCTCAGTGGGTTAAAGCCTCTGCTTTCGGCTCAGGTCATGATCTCAGGGTCCTGGGATCGAGGCCCGCATCGGGCTGTCTGCTCAGCAGGGAGCCTGCTTCCCCCTCTCTCTCTGCCTGCCTCTCTGCCTCCTTGTGATCTCTCTCCCTCTGTGAAATAAATAAATAAAATATTAAAAATAAATAAATAAATAAAATAAATTACATGGCCACTGGCATCTTTTTAATGCTGAGATCCTATGATTTTTATGTCTTTCTTGAGAAATTTATTGGTTATTAAAAATGGCAACATCTGCAATGATCTCTAGAGATATAACCAGTGTGGGTCAAAAGACTTTGTCCCAAGATGCTGAGTTGCAAATGCTATAAAATACTTTTTAATAAAATTTTTTAAATTATGCAAATTTTTAAAGTTTCTCTTCCTGTTAGCAGATATTTTCCCATTATTCCTCATTCTAGGGGTGAAGGGTGAGTTTACCCCAGAAATTCAGATCTTGAAGTTGGTAAATATAGATGGAGACAATCTTACACAGAGAAACTTAGTATGCAAGGAGGGTACCCTATTACCTACATCCCCACTGCCTCTTATATTCATGCAATTTGATCTTCATGACAAATTTCTAGGTTGGTTCTACTCTGAAATTTCATTTTTCTAACTTTCAAGATCACAGCTGGGTGTGATTGGTTTTATCATTGAAAGAACATCAAGTTGGGGCACCTGGGTGGCTCAGTGGGTTAAAGCCTCTGCCTTTGGCTCGGGTCATGATCTTAGGGTCCTGGGATCTAGCCCCACATCGGGCTCCCTGCCAGTAGGGAGCCTGCTTCCTCCTCTCTCTCTTTGCCTGCCTCTCTGCCTATTTGTAATCTCTCTCTCTCTCCTCTCTCTCTCTGTCAAATAACTAAATAAAAATCTAAAAAAACAAAAAAAGAAAGAAAGAAAGAAAGAAAGAAAGAAAGAAAGAAAGAAAGAAAGAAAGAAAGTCAAGTAGGTGTCAAGAGATCCCTTTAAATATACCCCCTGCTTCTAACACTATTGAAACCGTAACATTCAGAACTTTCTTGAGAGTAAAAACTCTTATAACACATCTTTTCATTAGGGGGCAATAGGGCTCCACTTTTAGCTTCCCTCCCTATGCTGGATCCTCTTCCTCCTCAGTTAAACTTCTCTACAGCCAGTTAACAATGTTTATTGATCCCCTGTTGTGGGTAGAGATGTTTACTACCTCCACTACTGCCTGTGCCCATTTGTTCATTCCTAGTCTTGCCCTCTCTCTCAAAATGTCACAGTAGCCCTCTTCGAACAGATCGTTTGCCATTACATAGATTCCTTTTTGGTGTGGTTTTAATAGGAAATGTCATGGGGCTTTGGTGGAAAGTAGTTATCAAAAGAAATACTTTGAGAACCACTCCTTAGCTGGTTTGAAAAGTTGCGCACCCACAGAAGCTATATGGAAGAGCTATATGGAAATGGAATTCAGCGTTTCAGCATCATTCCTTTCTATCTGGCTTTATGAATAAATATTGAAATGAACTGATGGTAATGTACCTTTATATTCTGTTATTAATTATACCTACCTAGCAGCAAAATTATGGACTTCATTTTAAAATCAATGAAAATCAATATAACATTAAATTTGCAAAACTTAGAGTGGCTTAACATGTAACGATGGTTCTTTAGATTCTCAGTTTACATGTCATCTCAACATCTACTATCTGACTGGGATGTCATTTGACAGGTAAGGAAATTGAGACCTAGGGAGGGAAAGTGATTTGCCCAGGGTTGCTCAGTTGGTAGGTGGCAGAGTTCACCATGAAAATTCAAAAAGGGAAATATATAGCTATGATTTAACTGTTGAAAAGTAAAATGCTCAATGTATGTGGATTTGGTCTTGTCTCTTTCTCCAGTTCCTCATGTGTTATTTCAGCAAACAAATAAACAAACAAATAAGTAAAGCAGTAACAGGTGAGTGAATTTTAGGCTGAGTTCAAATATTTTTCACTGGCCCTAAGACTTCTGTCCACACTGAGGACCCAAGTTGACCATTTAATTAGCAGACCGATGTCTGTTTATTTTCTTATGATCCTGAGTTCTCCACCAACTGGCTCCTGGGTCATAAAAATATATGGAACACAAACAAAAGTATAAGTCAGACCCAGGTAATATCAGCAATGTCCCAAGTGCCCTGCTCACCTCAATGAAATTTGTATTGCCATTACAGAAGAGATCTCTCTAAATTATGTGCTACCAAAAAAAAAAAAATATGTGCTAAATCAAGATCATTTCTTAGAAGACAATAGATTTTCTTGGTCACCTATATACTTTAGTGCTTTTTGAAATAAGTGGTTATCCCAATTATAATTACATTGTCATGAATGTATATGTCATGCTACTTACATTTATACCATATCCATTCTCTGTATGTGAGGTTACTTACATACTTGTCATTTTCTCTATCTCCATTTTTAATATTTTAGAAATGAGTGAAAACAACTCCTTTATATTTTCTTTGTACTATAATACTGGAATATCTAGAATTTTTTTATGTGTGCCCACGAATATTTTTAATGCAAATGGTGAGGGTAATGGTGATAAAACTTCTGGAGACTGAATTTTTGCATGTGCAGAGATAATAGACATGGTGAAATAGCTTTATCAAGAAATACGTTCATAAAAATAATTCCCAAACATACATACATGCTTTCTCTTTCTTTCTTTCTTTTTTCTTTCTTCCTTCCTTCCTCTTCCTCTTTTTTTCTTTTCTTCTTTCCTTCTTTCCGTCCTTCCCTCCTTCCTTCTTTATTTCTTTCTTTCTATTACATTGTAGTAATGAGCCTTGTAAAACATTAGAAAATGGAAGAAGATCGGGAAGAAAATAAACTTACTATAATCTCTGTATCTAGAGATAAGAACTATTAACATTATAATTCAATTTTTCAGATTTTTTATATTATTAAATATATATTATAAAATTAAGATTAGCATGGAGCACACTATTTTCTAATATGCTTTACTCAACAAATGTACCGTAAAGCATCTAAAAATTCCTACCTAAATAGTGTTCTAAATTTCAGTCATTTTTCTACTGTGGCATATATTGAGAAAGAACAAAGTTGGAGGCATCACAATTCCTGATTTCAAGATATACTATAAAGCTGTAATAATTAGAACAGTATGGTACTGGCACAAAAGTAGATACATAGATCGATAGAATAGGATAGGGAGTCCAGAAATAAATCCACGCTTATGTGATCAATTAATCTACAGCAAAGGAGGTAAGAATATACAGTTGGGAAAAGACAGTCTTTTCAATAATTGGTGTTGGGAAACCTGGACATCTATACACAAAACAATGAAACTGGACCACTTTCTTATACCATACACAAAATTAAACTGAAAGTGGATTAAAGACCTAAATATAAGACAGGAGACCATAACACTTCTAAAATAAAACATGGACAATAAACTCCTGGGCATTAGTCTTAGCAAAATTTTTTTGGAATCTGTCTCCTCAGGCAAGAGAAACAAAATTAAAAATAAACAATTGGGACTACATCAAGATAAAAATCTTCTGCACAGTGAAGGAAACCATCAACAAAAGAAAAAAACAAGCTACTGAATGGAAAGATCTATTTGCAAATGTTATATCTGATAAAGGGCTAATGTCTAAAATATATAAAGAACTCACATAACTCAATACCAAAAAAACCCAAACAATCTGATTAAAAAATGGGCAGAGGACCCGAATAGATAATTTTCCCAAAGAAGTCATACAGATGTCCAACAGACACATGAAAAGATGCTCAGCATCACTCATCATCAGGGAAATGCAAATCAAAACCACAATGGGACATCACCTCACACCTGTCAGAATGGCTAGAGAAAAGATAAGAAATAGCAAGTGTTAGCAAGTATGTAGAGAAAAGCGAACTCTTGTCCACTCTTGGTGGGAATGCAAAGTGGTGTAGCTGCTAAAGAAGAGGTTCCTGAAAGAATGGAGGGTCCTGAAAAATTAAAAGTAGAAGTACTGTATGATCCAGCAATTTTACATTTTGGTATTTATCTGAAGAAAATGAGAATACATATTCAAAAAGACATGTGCACCCCTATGTTCATTGTAGCATTGTTTATTTACAGTAGCCAAGATATGGTAAGCAACCTAAGTATCTAAAATAGATGACTGAATGGATAAATATGTTGTCTCTCTCTCTCTCTCTCTCTCTCTCTCTCTCTCTCTCTCTCACACACACACACACACACACACACACACACACACACACACNAAATATTACATAGCCATAAAAAATATTACATAGCCATTTGCAAAAGCATGGATGGATCTAGAGGGTGTAATGCTAAGTAAAATAAGTCAGACAGAGAAAAACAAATACTGTATGATTCCACTTATATGTGGAATCTAAAACACAAAACAGACAACAAGCAGAAACAGATTCTTGAATACAGAGAACTGTTAGTTCTCTACTGGTGGTTGCCGGAGGGGAGGGAGTTGGGAGATTAGACAAAATAGGTGAAGGGGATTAAAAGGTGCAAATTTCAATTTATAAAGCATAATTAGTGATCGGGACAAAAAGCAGGGCATAAGGAATGTAGTAAATAATAACGTAATAACTAAAAAATAATAGTAACTATAAACTTTCAGGAATTTCTTCCCCTATGTTTACAAAGGGGACATTTTCAGGGTTTTTCCCCTTTTATGCACATTCTTAAGTATTTCTTTTTCAAAAACCGCTTAAATTTATTTAGAAAAGCTTTCAGTAAAACCAGCACAGTGATTCTTCTTATCTTAGAGTAGAAAAGGCATTAGTAGGTACAGCTGTTTGCAGCCAGGAAAAATTACCATCCAATGAAAAAAAAATTATGTTTAAAAATATTATAAATTAAGATGCATGGGGTGCCTGGGTGGCTCCGTGGGTTAAAGCCTCTGTGTTCAGCTCAGGTCATGATCCCAGGGCCCTGGGATCCAGCCCTGCATCGGGCTCCTTGCTCAGTGGGGAGCCTGCTTCCTCCTCTCTCTCTGCCTGCCTCTCTGCCTACTTGTGATCTCTCTCTCTGTCAAATACATACAAATAAAATCTTAAAAAAAAAAAGGCACCTAGGTGACTCAGTTGGTTAAGTGTCTGACTCTTGATTTTGATCATGATCTCAGGGTCCTAAGATTGAGCCCTGCCTTGGGCTCCATGCTGGGCATGAAGCCTGCTTAAGATTCTCTCCCTCCCCCCTCCCTCGGCCCCTCTCCACTTGCTTGACTGTGCATACATGAGAGTGCACGGTCTCTCTCTCTCTCTCTCTCTCTCTCTCTCAAAAATAAAAATAAAAATAATTTTAAAATATAGTAAATTTAGACTGCTTAGGAAGCATTCGATTTCATGATTTTAACTATATATGGAGTAAGAGACTTCACATATGTATCTTTAAGTATCCACACAAAATGCTTGAAATGTTAAAAGCTTACATCTTTCAGGTTACTTTTCAGGTTATTTTTTCCTAAATGACCTTTAATGTTTTAGCAGTATTTGCTTTCTATGGCTAATAGGTATTATGGGAAGTTGTTTCAAATGCTTAAGGAAAAGAGTCGAATTGAAGGGGGCGGCAGGGAAAAATGTGTTAGAAAAATACTTTTTCTCTTTGGTTGCAAATTAGAAACAACTCCATCTCGTTCCTCCATGAACCCAGTTCCACCCTAAGTGGGAAGTTGCTGAGGATTTCAGGCCAGACCTTCTTGATTATGAAGTTGAACACTGCCACTGGACATATCAGGAAGAAGTCATTATTAGGGAAGGCAACAAGAGCCAAACAGAAAGCCAAAGCATCTTAATTTACTTTCTGACTAAAGGTGACCCATGCTTCCAAGTGCTTTCTTCTTCATGCATTTGAACTTCAATGCAACTTTCTTTTCAATACATGCTTCTGAAACCAGGATCTCCAAATCCAAGAGAAAAGAGTGTTTTGAAATCAAGAAGGTGAGAAGGCAATGTGCTTTTAGTTCCTGTTATGCAATTAGACCCAGGCATACACTAGCTGTGCTGTTCGAAGCACAAAATACCTTAATGGGACAGTATAATAATTTGAAGAAAGTGCCAAAAACTGTGTTTTCATTTGTTTTATTTCTGACTGGAGAGATCATTGAAACCTTACTGCAGTTCTTTTTTCTTTTCTTTCTTTTCTTCGTTTCTTCATTATTGTTTTTTTTAAATAATTCTGACTGCTCGTTTGTTCATCATTTCTTCATTCAGAAATAAAATGGATTTGAGAAGAAGGGAAAGCAATCTTTTTACTTTGCCATATGTTATATTTGTCATTATCAGCTTCCCGATGGATTGACTCTTCTTATTTTACTTCCTCTTTAGTTAAATATGATGCTCTGAGAACATGTGGTTTGTGGTGAGTGCCAAAATATATATTGTAAGCAAAAGTAGCAAGGAAGTGAACACCAAGTAACTGAAAGTCCCTGGGCTTCATTTATGTGGTTTGGTACTTTAAAATGCTGTGTTTCAGTTTTTTCATTCAGAATTTAACTTGAACAACTGAATTTAAAGTACCTGCATTTATTCTTTTCTTCCCCCACTGTTTATTTTGACCTATTACTAACTTAGTGGCCTAGTGGCTCTGTTACATTTCTCTCCTTAATAAAAATACCTAAGACAAATTTTATCTGCAAGACTTCCAAATGCATCCTTTTCTTTCTAAGGCTAAACTTGGGAAAAAGGAGAAGGTTAGTTTTATGAAGGCATTTTGGACGGTGCACTTTGCAGATGGGAATGTTAAAAGCAGAGGCAAGGTGTAATTAGACATTGCATTCTTAGAAAATATTTTGAAAATATGGAAAAGGGAGATGGAAGGCAGGAATAGAGGGTATGGTATGAGTTGGCTTGCACATACATTACAGCTGGGAATGCCACTTAGAAAGGGGAGAGCCAAAACAGACGCCATGTAGGGCTGCAGTTCAGTCTCTCCCTCTAGCTTTCCAAAAAAATTGGTAGAAAGAATCTGGCATTTTATGAACATCTGCAGACCCAGGAGACTGAAAATTATGACTCTATGGTACTCCAAACTGCAACTGAAAAAAAAATGTCTTTCCTGCTACGTTTAATGGTAAGGGATTACCTTGCTTTCTTGTGGGGATTCCTTGGGGTCTGGTAATTTGAGCAAACTAAAATACAATAAAGCATTGAGTGTACGTTGAAAAACAAAGAAGTATTCTGTTACAGACAAAGAGCTGTCAATTTGAAGACAGGCAGCAACAAATTTAAAAAAAAAGAATTATTGGTACATATTAACCCCTTTTTTCTTGTATCCTGCAACAGCTTTATCATTTAAAAACTCAAAATGTGTTTTTCTAAAAATTTCTACACCCTTTATGAAAGTTAACTTGTCTAATAAACACGCTCAGAAGTTTTCTTGGTAATTTGCGTTCTTGCCTTCTCTACCCCTACTATTTAAAAACCAATGTTCCTTCCTTTCTCTTTCTGAGAAAGTGATAAGTAAACAAATTTACTCTGACTATGGGACTCCAGGCCATGCTGACCTGGATTGTAATTCAACCTCCACCACTCACCAGTCCTGTGTGCAGGCTGTTTCATTTCCTCTGTGAAATGGGAATAATCGGGACGACCTGGTAGGATTACTAGGAGGATCAACTGAGATGCTATCCAGGAACTTCCCAGCCCTGTGCATCTGGAGACAGGCGCTCACATTGTTAGTTCCTTTCCGATTCCCCGCTAGTCTCCCTTTTGGTTCCCCCTACCCCACAACCACCTAAACTCTAAATAACACATACTTAATTGTCTCCGGAACATCAGCACGAATGCCCAAAAGCATCTGTTCCTGAATGAACTCAGCACTAGATCTGGCCTTGCACCCCAGCCTTTCACCTTGTTTAATCCCTTTAGGCACCACCTCCCCCCAAACACTTGAGCACACCAGGACACCAGGTGAACTGTGAAGCCAGCCATCACGTGAGCCGAACATTTTCCCTCGGGATTCCAGCGGGTCTGGTTCTGCCTCCAAGACCAGATGGAGCTCGTGTGGCTCAAAATTAACTGACTCTGGACATGTGGTCACTGCCATCAAGACCCACCACAAGGAGGATGGCAGTTCAATAAAATCTTGAACTCTATTTATAGACCACTTGAAACAAACACTGCCCCGTGAAGCCCTCCTTGCAACACAGAAAGTAATTCACCAGTCCCCGGGCTAACGGGCAATCGAAGGGAGGAAAATGCAGTGAGTCCGTGTTTTTCCAGAGCTCTACAATTTACAAAGCATTTGCTCCTGCTCGTTCTCCCGTTTCACCCTGACACCATTCCCGGAGGTAGACAAGCAAACACCAGTAACAGATCCTCACTTTATAGATTACAAAACTGATGTCTAGAAGGTTTAATGAGTTGCTTGCGTTCGTATGGCTGGTGAACCGTGGTGGTTGGAGATGGAGGGGAGAGGAGAGTGGTAAAGGAGAATCATTTTCTGTTAGTGAAATCAACCTAAACTTCAGCAAATATGTATTTACCTACTAGAAAAAATACACAGGCAATATAAGTAATGTTTCAAAATGTACTTGCAAGCTTAAAATTGTTCCTTCTCCACTTCTGATAGGAAAACCAAAATTTGAGAAATAAACACCTAGATTCTCCAGGAAAACATTTATAAACATGTTTGTATCTGTCTACAACATATACATACAGAATAATTATATTTTAGGCAAGAAATGCCTTCTTGAAACCTCTCCAAATTAAAATATGCATATGTCAAGACTCATCTTGAAAAAGATGGTAGGAATTTTTATGAGAAATTTTCATTGATTCTACCAATCGGCTCTGAATATATACATCTGTACCATCTTTTTTTACTATGGGCGTGTTTGCATAATTCCAGTATGTGCACAAAAAGCAAGACTTCACTCAGATGAATTAGTTTATGGACCGGAAATGATTTTGCTGTATACGGAATTCTTTTATTTTGATTTTGTCAAATACTTTAATTTTCTAAGACTCCTCTTTATGCCTTGTTGCCTGGAAAGGATATGCAAAAATTTTTTGGCCTGAGAAGTCTGTCTGGGCAATTTAGAATAGATACACTGAAATGTGTGTGTGTGTGTGTGTGTGTGTGTGTGTGTGTGTGTGTGTGTGTGTGTGTGTGTGCGTGCTTGAGAGCGTGAGAGAGATTATGGTTTAAAGAGTACTGCTGGGTTAGCAGACGGGCTCAGTGCCACTGGGGGATTTTCAGATTTACCGCTTCTCTGACTGTTGTTGCTGCTCTGATTTATGGATTTCAGAATCTCTTGAAAGGCAAAGTGTCTGGAGTTTAGGGTCTTTCCTTGACAGTCCCTCCAAATCCTTTGTACTCTTTTTTGCCCACATTCACCTTGTGGTGACCTTGCAGGACTCAGCGTCTTTACCTGAGCTCCGTGGCTGGGGAGCCCGCTAGTGCTGGGGAGAGGGCAGTGGTTTCCATTCCTGGGTGATGGAGTCATGGGAGAAACTGCAGCGAACCAACCGAGAGTAGGACCGGAGCCGGGCTCCAGTGTGCTTTAAGCGGCTCAGGACGGAGCAGCTGCTCTGTCTCCCAGCCTGCAAGTTGCTGCCGGCATTTGTCACTGACCACTGAAGTGTGTGTTTGTGCAAGGTGAGAGCTGGGTGCGTGCTCGTTAATCTGGAGACAGATCGCCAGGTATTGCTGTTTCTTGTGTTGGATAATTTGGGGCTGTTGCTATCATCACAGAGCCGGGACCTAGACCGCGCGTGGTTTTATTTATACCCTTGGTTTCAGTCACGATCCATTCAGTTCTTCACAGCGTCCAAATGGTGGCAACAGATTGGACAGAGTGCTGTCTTACACTGAAATGTGATCAATTTAGTGTCGTTTTCATGGAGTTTTTCCATAATTGCTGCTGCCAATTGATAGAGCAGTTCGTAGACAGAACTCCTGTGCTCATCTGAGAGCATAGGAAAACTGCTTCAGACATAAATCTGAAGTGCTATTTTTGGAGTTCTGGCTGTGGTGTATTCTCTGCTTTACTCACATTTTAGTGGTTGAAACTTCGCAGAGAGCAGAGTGCCTTGGGCTCTGATCTGGTGATGAAAGGAACCTGGGAGTTTCTGGGTTTCTGCTTGTCAAAATGAAAACTTTTGCTTGGCTGTTGTTGTGTGTGTGTGTGTGTGTGCGCGTGCGCGCACACGTGCATGCGTGTGGTAACTTAAAAAATTCTTGAGACCCAAAAGAAACCCAAATAATACTTTGCTAGATTTTAATGTACTTAAATTAGCCAAATCGGCTTATCAGGCTTTCATTATTGGCATATTTGAATTTTGGAACTTCACATTTTGAGCACACAAGGACAGTACAACTATAGTGTGCTCTTGTGAAGGTATGTGGAGGCATGGAATATGTACTCACTAGGAATCCAAAGGAATCCAAAATGAGCTCTGGGTAAGCTGACGGGCCTTAATCTTGCCCTGCTTTTGTATGGTAGGTACCTAACCGAACCTATACAAAATATGAAGGAGATACTCTGTATCGTTGTATCTAAATAAGTATACAGATTTGTATTTATGAAACACACACTCTAGGAAAGGGAAACATGGGAGTTTGGTACTGTATAAATAGAGTAACAAAGAAATTCAAAAGGCTACCAAATTTTACAAGGAAGGAAAAGATAATACATTAAGATGAGGAATAATTATGATGGGATACCAAAAATTACATCAACTGCTCAAATTTTTATGTCTAGTGAAAGAACAATGGCATATTTAAGGAAATTCAGAGTCAGCAGAAAGGAAGACAAGAGCAAAAATTCTTAATAAAACATATTGTCAACCTGTCTCTGAATGTACTCGTCTGTCTTAATTAGCTTGAATTCTGTTTCCAAGATAAAGTTAGAATTTAAAAAAATGCAAATTTTAAAACTTTATTTGCTTGGTTTCCATTTGGGTAGATTTTTTTGAAACTAATAAAGTATAAGTTATATTAAAATGCAGTGAACATTAAAATTGTTCAAAGCACTTTGCAACTAATATGCACTCTCAAAATCATTTGTCCCACTTTTGCATTATGTCAGTTAGAAGAGTCTAATATTCTAAGCTAGAATGTCACCTGTTGTTACATACACATGGACTGCTGAGTTCTTTGGACACTCTCGTCACGGTTTCTTGCTTTCAGACTGTGTCAGAGCACTGTGGAATGGTGAGCAGAAAACACCTGATTTTCACACTGTCATGCTTTCTATGTGAGTTAAGAGCAGCAATAGTTTTCTTTTGACAGATATGGAACTTGAGGTGTACAAAGAATTGGTGATTGGCCTTTCCATATTGGAACCTTTCCTCCCCTGGCTTTTCCACTGTCATAATCCAAAATGTGGCTATTTCTTCAGAGAGTTTAACATAACTTAATCTCTGCGACTGAAAAGATGTGATGGAGGGAGGGCCTCTGACCACTGTTTTGTAGATATGACAGGGTCTGCATCTCTATGATGATTACAGTACAATATGTTCAAATGTGGCATCCATCTGTATACATGTCACCCTCCATGCAAAAAGACTAGAAACTTAGTCATCTATTTGATGGATCATAATCAATGTAAACAGCCAAAAAAAAAAAAAAAAGCCTTAAATAGTGTCTGTGTGTATTCTTTGGATAACTAGCTTACTGTCATATGCAAAGAGGTTTAAAAAGGCTTAGAGATTATAGGTACTGACCTCAAAGCACATGCCAGTCTGTTCAAACACATTTACTTCTTTTTTCTTTAGAGAGAGAGAGCGAGCACATAAGCATGGAGTTGGGGTGGGGAGTGGGGAAGGGGAGAGGGAGAAAGAGAATCCTAAAGCAGACTCCATACCCAGCACGGAGCCTGATGTGGAGCTTGATCTCACAACCCTGAGATCATGCATGACCTGAGCTGAGACCCAGAGCCAGACCCTCAACCAACTGAGCCACCCACACGCCCCTCAAACATATTTACTTCTATGAAATTAAGCTTTCTCCTAGTTACAGGAAAAGATTAGCCTTTATTTATATATTTGATAAACATCTTGAACTTTTAAAAAAGCTTCAATTTAACATATTATGTTCTTGGTTTTTCTCTTCCTTCTTTTGGCTTTATAGTTTATTCTAGACTTTAAAATTACAAAGTCTTTAATTACTGAACATTCTTTCTTTAGACCTACACTCAATCTCTTCAACCTGGACAAGAAAGCAATTGTGGTTTATCTCCTGGGACTGGGGAAAGACCCACCTCCCCTGAGATCAAGAGACTACTGCCCACTCTTAGCAGGAAAATGGGGTGCTTGGTGGCAAAGAATGGCTACCAGGCAGGGGATGGCCACGTCTCTTGTGCCTAGCATTTCAGCTATTCATGTGTTCCTACACATCGAGTCTATAACTAGGCTTGGAAACCTTTATCAACACTTGTTAACATGTACCAACATAGTTACATTTCCCCAAAGACTTTTGGTAAATTGAGATTAAATGTGATTTGTAGAGTATGGACTTTACTTAAAGTGGTATCAGTAGCTTTTATGTCTCTTTACCTTAGCATTAAGGTAATTAAGTTCTATTCTGACTCCTAACTCCTCACTCGCCCTCCCCCCAGGCAAGTAATGTACATTCAGATGAAGTCATGGGCACTCACACAACTTTTAACTCTTACTTCCAGAATCCTTAGTGTAAGCCTGGGTTATCTGGGGACAAGAAACATGGAAATCAGGGTGTGTGATATGATTATTCCTCTGGTAGAATATCCCTCTGAGGCCACAAAATGTCCTGACAGTCACTGGGCTCCTTAGTGAGCCGCTGGACTTTGAGAACAAGGCAGCTCGAGTACGAACATATGGTGGCAGGCAATTCTCCCTTGGAGACAGAGACTAAAAACATTATCTACAATCTGCTTAAGAGGTCTCATTATTTGTCTAGAATCCAGTGTCTACAAAGGAAATGGAATACATATAGTCTGGTTGTTAGAAGATGGATTCACGTTGTGGGTGCCTGTCATCCTTGGCCACCATGGGAAATACGCACCAACATAACTTATCTCAAATACATATTTTACAAGCCATGCAATTCCTGGGTTTTTTTTTTTTTTTAAGCCTTTAAATTATTTCTGCCAGGGCAGACTTCACATCTGATTCTAACATGTACCAGGTTTTCCCTTTTAGCTACTCTCTACCATACACCACAAATAATTTTTAATGTTAATAACCAGTTAAACTCTTCACATTCCAATAACCAAATGAACCTCATCAAAATGTAATGCAAATAATCACTTCGAGACAATGTATTTACCACTTCCAAATACTTCTAATGACCAAGAAACCATCAACAGGAAATCATTGCCAAGTTTCCTATTACAGGTATGTTGGATCTTAAGGAAATGTTCAAGACTTCTACTCCAACATAACAAAATTAATTAAAAGACTTTTGTACGCACTCTTCTGATAGAACACTCTAAAGGTCAACCTGCCTCGAATGTTTTGATGATAAAGGATAAAACACTGGAGGCTATCCCTTCCGTATTCTCTTGCAGAATGGGGTTTCACTAGACTGATAACTCTTAGAAGAGCAGGTTTTATCATTTTTTGTCTAGTGAGACCAATAGATCAAGAGATGATTGTCATTGAAAAGATAGATAATTCGTGACTCACAGTTCCCAAGAGGGAGAGGCACAGCTTAGCACGGGGTGGAGGTCGGGAGCATTTGGGGAAGCACCAGGCAAAGCAGGGTAGACAGGTTTAGGATTGGCTAGTTTGAATAATTTCAGTAGGCCCTGGGGTATTAGGAATTGTGTCTAGTTGTCTGGGTACCTGGCCCTGAGGTGGTGAGGGCGGATGGATAGTGTCCCAGAGGGAGGGCCTTGTGAGAGCCAATAAAGACGCTGGGGTCTGGATTGGTTTATTGCATATGAAAGATATGTTCCTAGGTAGGCCTTTTTACTATCTTTAGAAATTGGCTAACATGGGAAGGGCAGTCTCTCCAGAGTCAGCAGGACCCAGAAATCAAAGCATCAGAAATATAGAAAATAAGAAGGCATGACTGAAACAAATTAACACTCCCGAATAGGAATAGATTACTTACTATCATTTTGCCAAGTGTGGTGTTTACCTGGTTAGTCCATTATGGACAACACTCTCTTGACACCAAGTGCTCCCTATTGATTCAGGCAACCCGCCTAGTGAATTCCACAGATGTTTTTGTTTCATTACTTTTGGTTTTTAAATGTAGTGCTTTAAAACAACAAAGTGTGGAAAACTGAATCCTCTTTATTGAATAGTTATGTATACTTTATTTGTCCTACACAGCTATATGTTATTTGTATTTGAAGACTTAACAATTAATGCTTCCCTATTAGGGTTCTGGTAAAACTTTTTGTTTTGCTTTGTTTTGACACTGAAATTATTAAAGGAACTTTGTCTTTGTGACATTCACCATTCGGCTTTGGCTGGAATCATCTTCTGGGACATAATAGTTAATAAATAATTGTTAAATGAAAAATTAAATGATGAAATCAACCAAACTCATTAGTAGGATTTTCTTCACATTCCTTAAAAAGCCTTTCAGACTGTTTCCAGTCTGATTTTCATAATAATGAAATCCAGAAAAAAGGAGTAAAATTGTTGATTATTTTGTTCAAACAAAAGCTGAATCTCCCATCATTTAAAACATAGCCAAATGTGTCTTCATAAGCAAACATAAAATGTGACATGGGACATGCATAAATTGAGCGGCAATTCATTTTCAACTGAACTGGCACATGTAATTTATAATGTCCCTATTCCTCAAACCATCAACAACGTGCAGAGGGATCAAAGAACTTTTCACAGTTGAGTAAGATCATTAGTTTATCAAATTAGAGTAGGTAAACATGTGCTAAAAATAGTCCATAACCAAGGAAGGACAAACCTCAGAAATACGGCATTTCTCCCTTGCACTCTTTCTCCTTTCCATTTTTAAACATTTAGGAAAGAAAGCTTATGTGTAGTGTTTCAGTGGAATGGATTTTTTTTTCTTTTTTACTCTCCCCATTTAATTGCTCCATTCCAGTTTTTGGAATTCCTCGGAGGAATGTAGTATGTAATAAATATGGAACTTCAAAACAGTGGGGAAGGGTGAGTGAGTTGACAATAGATATTGGTACAACTAGTTAGCCATTTAGGGAAAAAATGTTTATTCCTTTACCCCAAAGTAAATTCTAGAGGAGCTGAAGACCGAGATGCAAAATATGAAACAGTGTGCATGGTTAGCAGAAGGCTTTGGTGTGCTAACTTCCACAGAGTAGATGTTGTTCTGACTACGTCACTAAGCAGCTGTAAGCAGGGGTAGAAATGGCATTCTGCCACCTGGAAGGTACTTAGGCTTGGTGCCTGTCACGGTCATTACCATAGCAAAAGGGAGGCATGTCGACATGGTCCTTTCTCTGTACCATCTGCCCCACCATAATCTGTGTCATTCAGGCACTCATGTTTCTGAGATGAGGGAAAGCAAAAGTATAAATGTATATCTAATTTCTTTTTTAATTCCAGAGCATCATGACGCTTTATGTTTTATCCTAGAGCTGGACAAGTGTTAGGAAAAAACCGTAGACTGATTTCTTGCTCTTAGTTCTTCTGATTCCCAAAGCTGGCATTTGATTGTGGCCCCAAAGTAGCATCATTATCTCTGCTATCCGAAGGGTTCTGGTTTATGATTTGCATTGGTGTGAGAATGGAATGAGACACTGTCAGATGCATGCTGGCCCTTCTGAGTTGTTATTAGACTACATTGAACTGATTCAAGGGGCGTGTGCTTGGTGGGAAGCAGGAAGGCTGTCGCTGGAAATCTTTCTTGCGAGGGACTGTCGCGTCTCTCCCCTTTTCACTTCCTGTGCCTCTAGTTAATTTCTTTATCCTGGCATTCCTCCCCTTCCATGACCTCTCATACCGCCTCACACCATCCTCTGACCTGGATAAAAGAAACGCTTATGTCATTCACGCTAGGTTTCTCAGACTGGCAGGCTGTTTAGAGCACTGCGCGGTGTTCTAGCAACAAATGAAGGCAAATCCACAGCACTTCAAAAGCCTGCAGGCACTGAAAAATCACAGACGACTACCTAGTTATATTTGGAACTTCTGCTTTGTGGATATGTATTAGTTAAGAGACCTTGAAAATTTTTAAAGTATTTTTTGGGGTTTATTTTTAATAGAAACTTGGCAGGTTTCTAAAACAATCATGATGAATTTAGTCAAGATGCTGAGAATGAAGGCCAAATGTGTCTAGCTAGAATCTAAAAGTAGGGCATATAAAGTTCACCGGCAGTCACAGGAAGGTGATTTTAATTATCAGGAATAGCTTATATGTGTTAATAACACAAGCACTGTAGCAGGTAGACCTGTTTTGAAATCCATGAGCAAGTTATTCGGCCACGGGAAAGTTATTCAACCTGTTAAGTCTCTGTTTTTACATCTGTACTAGTAATGTAAATCACATATTTTGAGGTTAAAATGGCAAAATATGTATGTGGATTTGTCTATAGTAGAGGAAATCATCAAAGCTAATCAGTATAGATTGTCAGTGGAGATGTTTTAGCAAACAGGATTGCCATGATTTTGTGAGAAGTGAATTTTCTTCTAGATCAGGAAAAAGGATGAAGTTGGAAAAGGTTATGGGGAGGATAAGGGAAAAAAAGAATGAGAGATAAAACAGGGCAAATTTATCACAAAAAGAGGATCTGATTATCATTGTGTGGCTTCCTTCCGTGGAGGCTAACACAATATGTTACTCATAGTGCATCCTCATGTATATTTGAAGACTTTCAGCATAAAGGAAAGAATGAGACAGTAATAGTAATGGTGGAGGGAACTGGAAAGTTGTATAAAAGAATATTTTAAAACACCCCTAAGATGTTCTATCTGAATTACACTGTTGTTTGTCAGATTTATCTGTAATACTCAAAAAAAAAAAAAAAAAGAGCCAACAAACCAAGAAGAACAGGTATGTTAGTTACACAGTATGTGCTTTATCATAGTCCATAAAGTGGAAAGAGTGAGAAATCGGTGTTCTTTGGACACACAAAGGAATAACACACCTGTCAAATCAGAGAGAAAGAAACCTATGAAGTCAGCATGGTTTCTGGTAGAAGCCAAAAGGTGAACCCGGAGCCCAAACTGAAAAGACCATTTATCTTAAAGAAATGTCAAATTGAGATGAGGACCTCAACCTAGAAGATCATTTGGCATTTGATGAGGGGCAAAGATTTATCATTCCTTGCTTTGCTTTATTTAGTTTCCCCAGGCCTTGCCTATTAAATATCAATAACTCCCTCCATTTATTGTGAAAACTCAAACACTCCTCTGCTTTTCCAAATTCCCCTCAAAGTCGTGTTCCCACTCCCCAGTTCGGAACCACGGAGAGGATAAAAAATAAGATGAACTATATTCAGAAGTGGTCAAGTGCCTGAGAACTTCACATCCTTGACTTTCATGGATCTTGGAAGCATGTTTTTTTGGTTTTGGTTTTACTATTTTAAAGTGAAAGTAAAGGTCTATGATGCATTGTAAGTAATCTGTCCTTTTGCTGAGGAATGTGTTTGAATACTGCTTGTCATAAAACATTTGAATGGACTCGTCACTTAACTAGTGAGTGAGATTACCTTGCCCTTGTGCTTGTCTACACCTTTGCATTTAAGTCTGTGTGCACTGTTTTTTCTACTTGTATTCATTGCCAGCTTAATAACTCTCACAGTATGGTTTTCAAAAACAAACAGACTTTGTTTCATTGTACAAACTGCCTCTGAAAAGAAAGGCAATTGGTAGGGCTGCTAATGAAGGGTAAAGAATGAAAAGAGGTGGAACTAAATGGGAATTCATAGACAAGAGCAGTTATGAATAAATTATGGAATTCAACTTTGGCAGTATTGGTAACCTTTGTCAAAATGAGTTCACCATGTGTGCCATAAAACAGCAGCAATAACAGTAAAAAAGTGATTTGTAGAATTGTTTTAATGCCTTTATAATTGACTTTAGGTCTATGTTTACAGAATCATTAAGGGGCCACTCCATGTTTTTAGCTATGTTCCATTTTCTGGAGAAAATGGTATGTTATAGAAGTATCTGAGAATTTAGAGATTCACAAAAATCTCAGGATCTTTTCCTCGAACGTGTTAAGAGTCAAAGTTGTTGGTTCCTAAGGGGAACAAACAAGAGATACCTTGAATGGTAGATTTAACCTGTTTCACAGTTAATATCTGCAGTAACCATAGGACTAATCCAAATTTTTGTCTTCGGCAAACCTAAGAAACATGACCTGCCCCTTCGTGTTACCTTATCTGCATGTGGGATATTGTTCTCACATTCCTCACATTGTACTAATTTTAGTGGTACACTGAAATTTTCTGTGTGTCAGAGAGGAGCAGACAGAAGAGGTGTCAGGGAAAAGTATATACAGTAGCTGTATTACTTTCCTATGGCTGTCAGAACAAAATTCCACACACTGGGTGGCTTAAACAACAGAAATGTACTGTCTCACATTTCTGGGGGCCAGAAGTCTAAAATTAAGGTGTCGGTAGGTCAGTGCTCCATCCGAGGGCACTAGGGAACCATCTGTTCCAGGATTCTTTCCTGGCTTCCTGGTAGCTTCAGGCATTCCTTAGCTTGTAGATAGCTGTCTTCTCCATAGGTCTTTTCAACATCTTCTTTCTGTGAGTTTCTATCTCAAATTTCCCCCTTTTTTTCCCTTAAAGATTTTACTTATGTATTTGTCAGAGAGAGAGGGAGAGAGCACAAGCAGGGGGAGCGGCAGGAAGAGGGAGAAGAAGACTCCCTGCTGAGCAGGGAGCCCGATGTCGGAATTGATCCCAGGACCCCAGGATCATGACTTGAGGTGAAGGCAGATGCTTAACTGACTGAGCCACCTAAGCACCCCTCGAATTTCACCTTTTAATAAGGGTGTCAGTACTACTGGATTAGGACCTAGTCTATTGATCTCATTTTAACTTAATTATTCCTGTAAAGACTGTTCCAATTTCTAAATAAGTTCAACATCTGAGGTACTCAGGGTTAGGACTTCAACATATCTCTTGGGGTCCGGGGAGAGGGGCACAATTCAGTTTATAACTTTGGGTCAAAAGAGGCATAATAAGGAGAGATCCTAGGAAGATTCAGCCTGCGGGGCTGGCTGCCCTGCAACCACTACACTTTTCACGGTGTGGTCAGTGGGTCACTATCACCTCAGAGCTGGTTAGGAATGCAGAACCTCAAGCTCCATCCTAGCCTCCCCACCACCACCCCCCGAGTCAGAATCTGTCTTTACCCCCATCCCCAGCTGTTTCATTAATGCACTAAAGTCTGAGAAGAGCTGTTGCGCTTATAAAATAAGAGCCTCATTCTCAAATGCCAAGAAAGAGAACCAAAAAAGAACAAAATTTATGTGCAGAGGCCCCATTAATATGTACACATGGCAAGTAGAGGCCATTATCCCAGCAGAGCTATGGCATAGCATTTGTAAAGGAAATATCGATCGCAGGCTAATTTTAGGGATTAAATATCAATTATCATTAATTTCCCTTACTGTAGATTATCCCTCGGGAGTGAACTCAGAAGATCATCCTATGCAGAGATAGCTAAATTTCTTGTTCTTATACTTACTTTGTTTATGTAAATTGCTTCTTTTCTGCCAAACTGGTCTGCAACACGAGTTGACCCAGCTAGCTGAGTCATACAGCTTAATCCTTAAATAAGGCCCCTGAGGAAAAAACATTAAAAAATTCCCCCAGCACCAGGGAAAAGACATTTGAGATTATAGCATCATCTTCTAAGTGATCAAACACATGTGAAGTCTTGCCTAACTTACTTCTGCCTTCTGGTCCCATAGTCTTTGTCACCCCTCAAAGTGTAATTCAGCCAGAAGTTGTAGTTATAGAGTCTATGTTATATGAAGACATATGGAAAGATAAAACTTTAAAATAAATGAGACAGAGTTAACTGTCCTAGAGTCAGCTAAGGCAAATGCCTATTATCACAGGTGAACAAATATGCCTTCCTGAGATGGAGTCTGAGGGCACAGTTCTTATGGGCATGGGGACTCTGAGGTGACGTATGATTGCCCCCAGAATTAACATATGCTTAGGAGGAATCTGCGGCTCTAAAATCCAGGATATCAGCGTGTGTACACCATGAACCATGTTCTGGTTGCATTAAAACTGCCATGCTGTGGATAATATTGCAGATAAATTTCTCTATATGGGAATGAACCTTTGTAACTGAAAATTAGAGAACTCTTTTTTTTTTTTTTAGGATTTTATTTATTTATTTGACAGAGAGAGAAAGATTACAAGTAGGCAGAGAGGCAGGCAGAGAGAGGAGGAAGCAGGCTCCCTGCTGAGCAGAGAGCCCAATGTGGGGCTCGATCCCAGGACCCTGAGATCATGACCTGAGCCAAAGGCAGAGGCTTTAACCCACTGAGCCACCCAGGCAACCCAGAGAACTCTTGACATCTGTACCCTCTTCTCTTGAGACCTATTCTTGGTTAGATTCCTAGATAAGCACTAGCATCACTGATCTGTTAGCTCTATCTATATAGTAAGTAGTAAAACCAAACTTTGAAAATTTACTAGTACCCTGATTTAATTGTCTTGATTATTATCCTTTCCACTAACATGCTTTATTGAATTTGGAAAAATACCAAGACTGAGTAGTGAATATGTATTTTTACTATGTGCCAATCATTTTCCTGAGTGCCTTATGCACTTAAATATACTTGATTGTCACAACAATGTTATAAATTGCAGATGAGGAAATTATGCTTACGAGGGAATCGAGGCAGACAGAGGTTACATAAGTTGCCATTTCATTGTTGTCCATGTTAGAATTCCAGTTCCAACTTGAGAGCCCTGTGCTCTCCTAACCACTGTGGATACTGCCTCTCAAGAGAGACATGTAGTCACTCTGAATATCTCATTAGAAGGTCAAAAGAACTACTTTAAAAGGTGTTTTTAAAATCTCTTTTATTGCAACAGAGAATTACTACTACAGATGTGTCCTCCTCTTCTTTTGGAACTGTGACCTTCCTCAAGTGATATATTTTAGCCACATTTCCTTTCAGTTATAAGCCAAATAAATGTTTTCCTTACCTCCCTCCCTCCTTGATTCCATACTTTGATTCCATTTAGCTTTGCCATGTACCTGCTGCCTCCTTTATGCACCTGAGAACACACCTTGTATGTTTCTGCTCTTCCTCTCTTTGTTTCTGCCTCCAACTGAACTGAACCCCTCGGTTTTATTTGTTGTTGTTCTGGTCTATACATGGTTCTAATAAAATCAGAGGCCTGTTGCCACAACCTGAACATTGTCCTTGGCATTCCCATGAACAGCTAATTAACTTAAATAGCATGTCATAAATGTTCGATGCCCACTTAATTCCAGAAGGAGGGGGAAACACTACAGTGACAATGAACGAAACATAGTAACTACTCCTATTGCTTTGGGAAATCATAATAAAACAAGATAGACTCAATTGAAATAATTGCACAGATTATTTTAACCATGAAGAATAGCAATTTATAAATACGTATTGCTTAGCATAGTCCTTACTTCCAAGTACCTTTCTCAAAGAGGAAAGTGTATTATTAATTAACACTTGGATATCAGCGGGTAGAAACTTTCTAGTTGTCCATACCTTTTTATTGATACTATTTATCTGAACTTGAATCCCTGATAACAGAACTTATGTTCACATAGAACTGCAGATGAAGATTTAAACCTGCATTTGTCAGATTATAATTCCAAAATTTTTAAGAATAAAATAATTTTGAGAATACGGTAATTTCACTGTGTTGACCAAGAAGGTGCAAAATAAATGCTTTTAACTGGAGTTAACGGAGAAGCTATAAAGTACCTCTGGTTTTTTTTTTTACCATTTAATTTTTTTTTATTTTTAAAAAGAATTTTTATTTATTTATTTGACAGAGACACAGAGAGAAAGAAACACAAGCAGGGGGAGTGGGAGAGGGAGAGGCAGGCTTCCCGCTGAGCAGGGAGCCTGATGTGGACCTCAGTCCCAGGACTCTGGGATCATGACCTGAACTGAATGAAGGGAGACGTAAAGTACCCCTGTTAAGCATTCAGTGACCTATATTAGGTTGGAGAAAATAGAACAAAACAAAAATAAAAAACACATGACAGAATAAACTTAAGTAAACTTTGAAAACAATACTTAAGAAAACTAGTGCCAGGGGCAACTGGATGGTTCAGTCAGTTAAGCATCTGACTCTTGGTTTCCGCTCAGGTCATGATCTCGGGGTCATGAGATCGAGCTCTGCTTCGGGCTCCCTGCGTAGCTCAGAGTCTGCTTGAGATTCTGTCTCCCTCTCCCTTTGCCCCGACCCCCTGCTCCCTCCCTCCCTCTCATTCTAAAATAAATAAATAAAATCTTAAAGAAAAAAAAAGAAAAAGAAAACTAGTGCCGGTTTCACAATTGTTCAAGGGACACGAGGTATCATTTTTCCTGAATTGCATTTTAAAATTTTGCCTTTAATTAGTGAGCTCGTGTAATTAAAAGCCATGAAGGAGAGATGCACTCCAGAGTGGACGCTGAGCCCAACAGCCAGGCAAGGTGTGATGAAGTGACTGGCCCAACAGCGCTGTGCACTGGGAGTGCACTGGGAGTGGCAAATGGCCTGTCCTAGTCTGATGGGGCCACGTCTCATCCTATATTATTTGTTTCATATGATGTGTTCTCACTCACAGCTGTTGTCGACACAAGGCTTTGAATATTTATCAGGATTGACTTCTGATGGCTATAGCTTTGGCTTTTTAAATTGAAAGGAAACCCACAGAATGTGAAATCTTTAAGAAATCAACACCCTACCTGTGATGGACCAACATTATTGAAATACAGCTTTTATAAATCAAAATTCAAATGTTAATTTTATTTCATATTGCAACACACCTTGTTGGTCATGGCCCTTAAGTTGTTCTTAAAGTCATCATGTCCCCTGATTAAAAGGAGACTATCCATGTTAGGAAGTCCCATGGAGGTAGGGAAGAAGTAGATGGAGATCTACACTAATTATGCACTTAGACAGCATTTATCAGTTTGTCAACATGGAACTGCTGATTATTTTAGGTGCTTTATTTGATTTTTAGCCTCCAGGATTTGGTTGCTTTAAGTGTTACAAAGACCAGGGCACCTGGGTGGCTCTGTCGTTTGAGTGTCTGCTTTTAGCTCAGGTCATGATCCCAAGTCCTGGGATCGAGCCTCATGGTGCACTCTCTGCTCAGCGAGGAATCTACTTCTCCTTCTCCCTCTGCTGCTCCCCCTGCTTGTACTCTCTCTCTCTCTCTCTCTCAAATAAACAAATAAAATCTTAAAAAAAAAAAAGTGTTGCAAAGACCACATAATGGTGACATTAAAGTAGCTCCCTTATATCTCCTCAAGAAACCACAGTAGATGTTGTTTTGTTTTATTTCCTTCAGTTCCATTTTAGACCTGCCTAGTATAAGTTTTTAAATGAGATCTAGGATAACTATTCAGGAGAATATTTTCATTCAGTAAAGCCTATTTCTCTATTTCAGTGGAGCACACCTATTAAAAATGTATAGTGTCTCAGAATGGAAAGCACCCTCATGAAAGTGTGATTGTAGAAGTAAGAATAGGGGAGACATCTATCAATTCATCTGAATGGCTATATATTTTAAAATATTTTAGTGGATTATCTGTGGTCAAAGGCTAGATAAAAAGGAAACTTCCTCCTACACTTGATGTTTCTGGTAATTAGCCAAAAAGAGAGAGCACACTGTAGTCTCCTGAAACTCATAAATTCTTGCTCTTGAAATGGGTTGGGTTGATTCCTATTAATGCGGTTTCCAGGAAAGAAGGTGGATCCTTTGCTGATTTTTTCTTTTTTTAAACAGTGTGGGAGGATTCATTGAACTGAGTAAGATTCAATTTTTTTATTGGCATCAGCCTCACTTGTACTTTTTCTGAGTATCTTTTTATACTTACATTTTGTTTACTTACTGAGCACACTTTAAGGTCATATTATTAGACAAGAAAGCTTAAACTCATTGTTCTAATTCCAGTTTTTATCTTAGAGCTAGTGATTAAAATTGTATGAAATGTGTGAAGAGGAAATTTCTTTTTGACCTATAAAATGTTACTAAAATGAATTTCAAATGTGAAAGGGATTAGGGATCTTGCTAGTTCTCATCCTTTTCCCAGTGATTCCATTCAGTCTAGCATACGTTTCTTTATTTCATAGTGCTTCGTGTTCCTAAGGTAGAATGTGTTGCAGAACTTTCTGTTGTAATTAATTTCATGGGAGTTTTAAGACAAGTGATATTTGGTTAATATGAATGAGAAACAAATATTCAAAAACTATTGTTTTAAACTCTGTTGAAATAAATATAAATTTTTTAACACTGATATAAAGTTGGTTAAAATACATAGTTTTCAGGATGCATACCTCTGTGTCTTTTAATACAAGTTCTGATGTGTCCAAATGATGTTATTTAATACTTAAAATGGGAAGCATGGGTAGATTTTTAAACTCTGAAATCAACTACCGATGCCTCCTATTTTAAGCAAATATAGTGTATTACAAAATTTCCTATTTCTACCAGAAGGACAAAAGTAGAGGATATTATTTTCATCTGTAACAATAATTTCATATAATTCCACAATTTTCAAGTTAAGTTCTTCAAGGAAGAATTAGTGATGGAAGAATTCTCTTTTTGGATTCTTTAGGCACCAATAATTTGGGACTTGCATGTGATGGAGATGATAAAAATAATTACACTAGACATTTGTTTATCCAACTACAACTCTTATGAAGTGGTCACAGTATCCTTTCCACTTTAGAGCAAAGGAAACAGCTGAGTTTTAGAGAGATGGAATTACTTCTCCAACTATCAAATAGCAGAGCCTGGGTCCAAACTCAATTGACCTTGAGACCCAAGAGGCCAGGGGCCCTTAAATCAACCCTCCTCAGTTCCATTTTCTAGTCTTCCAAGGAGCTTCCTACTGATGCCTCGACGTCTGTAACGCTGCTGAATGAAATGCGTTCCCTGAATGTGTTCCACTTACGGGAGTGGGGGAGGGGACGGGGGGGCAGAAGGAAGACATTCCCACCTGCATTTCAGACAAATTTCACTTTACGTATATTGCCATGTAACATAAAAATCGACCAACTGTGTATTAGATTTTTGTGTCCACTTTCATCTGAAGAAAAATTTCTACTAAAAACAAACAAAAATAAATGAACAGACAGAAATACTGCTATAGTGAAAGAAAATGATAATACTAATAATAAATAATACGTATGTAGAGCTTATATAAACCAGGAACTATTCCAAGTAATTTTTATTGCTATCCAGTGAGGTAAACTCTGTTATTTTCACTTCATGGATGAGGAAACAGAAGAGGTTAAATGACTTACTCAAGGTCTTAGCTCTTAGGAAGTGCAGACAGAACTAGAATCCAGGCAGTCTGGCTTCTGAATCTGGGCATTCAAACACTATACTAATGCATCCTCTGAACTGTGAATAATAATAATAACATTAAAATAATAAAAAAAAAATAAATAATACAGTTCTCACTATGTACCAGGCACTATTCTAAGCATTTACACACAAGCCTGCTTATGTGGGCCTTTCCTCTTATGTAAAAGAGAGGAAAAGAGAGCAAGAATATGCCTCTGAAACCGTAGGATATTTTAGACATCATAAAAAATGGGTTGCGTGTTGAACATATATCCTCTATGTACTGTACTTGAGTGACATAAAAGGAGATGGATGTGTACCCCTCAAGAGGAAATTTCAGGGTTTCCCTTTTGAAATAAATGTGTAATTAATATCGTTCAGGTGTTCGGTGATTGCTTGCCCCTGACCTGACCCCTCTGTTGAGCGCAGTAGGAAGTCGATGAGAACGTAAGGCCCGTGTTTACTCTATGTGCAAATCCAGCTCTCTCTTTCATGTCGGTGAGGACAGAGTACTGGCTCTGGGGTCAGGACATGACGATTCAAACCCTGCCTCTGTGTCTGCTACCCAGGTGATGCTGGGCGAGGAGCTTAACCCGCGTCTCTTAGCGGCCCTATCCACGGATCCGAAGGAGTCCTATTTTACACATCATCTGGCTGTCTTGACGGCTAAACGATATAAAACATTTTCGTTGTTGTTATTACAACACGATAAACGAAGTCCTCCAGGGCCATGAAATGTGTAAAATGTTACAAAACTGCTACTTTACCTCAGTCTAGTCCCACACAGTGAGGAGCGATAAAGAAAAACAAGTCATGAATTGAACCCATGAGGAGAACTGGCAAGGAGCATTATATACACGTCAGCTGTGGCAAAAATGAGTCCACATTGTTTGTAGAAGGCCCGTGATGTCTGGATTACCAGCTGTCTGGAAAAAGAGAACATAGCTTCCTTTTTTTGTTTAACGTGGTCTGCCAGCCAGCTGGCATTAGGGGAAGAGTACAGGAGCGCATATTGCTGCAGCGTCTCCCTGTGCCGAGTGCATCGTGTGACTTGTCTCATTTGGCCCTCCCAGCTTAACGGTCAGATGGTATCACTACCCCTGGTGTGCACACGTGGGAGACTGAGACTTAGGGAGGGCAAAGAGCCCAGCCAAGAACCCACAGGTAGTAAACATACTCGGATTCCAAATTCAGTCAGACCATACTATTGATGGCTCTTGATAGTGTTAAATATACTCATCATTAACCAGTCAGAATCAGCACTAAGAATCAAAAATTTCATATTAAGAAACATCACATGTTACATTAAGGTATTTAAAAATTGTATGATCCACAAATACTTCTCTGTATGGCCTCTAGATTTTTCCCATTAATTTACCCCCAAAGTGTCTGTGTCTTTCATTTCCATGTGTACTCTTCCTTTATAACTCTTCACATTTTTTCCTTATTCCAAAACTGTAGAAGGGATGAATATTATGTACCTGAGTAAGAAACTTTAAGTGTATGAAAAAAATTTAAAATGCGTGATGTTAGATGTATACTAGACTTTCTTCCTCTAAGTAGCCATAGGAATTGAACTCCTGGAAAGTGATACATTTGTCATTATTGAGTCAAATATACAAGGTACTCTTAGAATTTCAATGACTGCCTATCAGTTTTTAAAAGCTCAGGTTGGTGGTATAATAAGATTTTCTCTTTAGGTTGATATGCCACTAAAATGCTACATTAGTCAGATAGTTTTTTATTTTCTCTATATGTCTAATACTGTAAAAATAGATTAACAGAATTAATACTGGGCCATTTGTCAGGAAACCTGAGTTCTACTTCTATGTCCTCTCATTATCTATGATTTACAAGTAAGGAGAGATTAAACAGCCAGTAAGTGGCAGAGTTAATATCCAAATTCAAATGCAAATAACAGGAAAAGCAGAAAGAACTCATGACAAGAAAAATTTGATAGTAGATTCATAATTTTGAACTTTAAATCTTTTGACTCATTCATTGTAGACCAGAAGACAGATAGTGGTTTTTAATTGTTCTCTAAATAATGTTCATTTTCCTTATGATTCCTTATAATTTTTCTTAACTAATAAATAACCTAATCAAGTTTAACCAAAGAATACCATTCTTTGAATGCTAAACTTTGAAAGCTAATTCCAACTGATGGAATAAATCTGAATTTAGAGATTGGTGTATATTGAAAATAAGAAAAAAAATAGATTCCTTTTAAATAACTTGATATTTTAAAATAGTTCCTCACAAATATAAATTTGTATATATTCATAGATAGATATTTTATGGAAAGTTTGTTCATTTAAAGCTAAGCCTTTCTCATAAATCAACATTTTTCATGTGATTTTTATTAATGCTGGAAGGAAAATT
The DNA here is from genome assembly GCA_002007465.1 of Ailurus styani. Lineage (NCBI taxonomy): Eukaryota > Metazoa > Chordata > Mammalia > Carnivora > Ailuridae > Ailurus > Ailurus styani. The sequence continues at coordinate 1,693,996 of LNAC01000361.1, forward strand.
TCTTTAACATGCTTTGTTCTATAGAAGTAATAGTGCAAATCGAACATGACATGGAAGTTTTATAATATTATTAGATGGAAAAGATAGGCAACTGTAACTAGAGTAAAATTTGTTTTCAGGATAAAAACTTTTCTACATTGTTTTGTGTTCCTAGAATGAGAGTAATGTGTGTGTGTGTGTATGTGTACATACACATGAAAAGATGTATGTGTTCATACATATCCATGTTTTGTGAGTGAGCAAAGTGGAACAGGCGGATGTGAGTACTGACACTGGCCTTTAAAAATAAAAGAGCAAAACATTCCATTTTATGAGATTACATATATGTTGAACTTAGCACATTAAGGTGTGTTACAGAAATGGGGGATTAATTTGTGTTAAAGGTATGTTGCTCTGTTATAGATTTAGTCTTCAAATCATACTCAAGCCTAATGAACAAGGGCTTCATCTCTCTAAGAAGCATCTGAAAAAGTACATTATAGCCAAATTGTGAAAATGTATCACTCAGCCATATTTTAATTAAGTACAGAATAATTAAATAGAATGTATTATACAAAGAGCCCCCAAATGTGTAACCAGATGACATGTTTTTAAATCTTTCATTGTTTATGAAAATGTAATGGGATGGATCCTAATTGTTTACTTTCTTTGGGTAAAGAATAAATGAGATGACATACATAATACATAAGCTTCTCCCTAGAATACTGTACATTATTCATTATCTTTATTGACATTGCTATTATTTTAGCAGTTTAGTATTATTAATAAGTTGTTATACAGAATGATACAATAGGGAAACTTTATAAAATGGATTTAGGATATAAATGGAATATTATGCAGCCATCAGAAAGGATGAATACCCAACTTTTGTATCAGCATGGATGGGTCTGGAGGAGATTATGCCGAGTGAAATAAATCAAGCAGAGAAAGTCAATTATCATACAGTTTCCCTTACTTGTGGAACATAAGGAATAAAATGGAGGATTTTAGGAGAAGGAGAGGAAAAGTGAATTGGGGTAGATCTGAGGGGGAGACAAAAGATGAGAGACTGTGGACTCTGAGAAACAAACTGAGGGTTATGGAGGGGAGGAGAGTGGGGGGATGGGTGAGCCTGGTGGTGCGTATTAAGGAAGGAACGTATTGCATGGAGCATGGGTGTGGTGCATAAACAATGAACTTTGGATCACTGAAAAAATAAAATTTAAAAAAATTAAGAATAAATAAGTAAATAAATAAAAGGGATTTAGGGGGCACCTGGGTGGCTCAGCGGGTTAGGTCTGCCTTCAGCCCAGGTCATGATCTCAGGGTCCTGGGATCGAGTCCCGCATCAGGCTCTCTGCTCAGCGGGGAGCCTGCTTCCCCCTCTCCCTCTGCCTGCCTCTCTGCCTACTTCCAATCTCTCTCTCTCTCTGTCAAATAAATAAATAAAATCTTTAAAAATAAATAAATAAAAATAAAATGGATTTAGGACTTTATAAGAAAGAAAGACTTAATGATTGAAGACTGACATGAGATCCTAGAGATACAGACTCTCCAACAGAATCTGCTAGTGGATGGCAAGGACCCGGGCTGTGCCTCTCTTGCCTCTCTAGGACACGGCTCTGTAGCTAGCATCATATTATAAGCCATTAGTAAATACTTACTGAGTGGATGTAAAAAACATCTTCCTTAAATTACTAAGTGTTAACTTAGGCTTCTTTGTAATGATGTTTTGAGATTGGGGGTTAAATAAAAACATTTATAATCTTCCTTCTATTCCATGGTGGTAGCAGTCATTAGGAATTCACACAGGCATACACATACCATAAACACAGATTTTTAGTAACTAAAAAAAGTAGTTAAGCTCTGTCTTTATTTAAAGGAGTAGATAAAAGGATATTTTAGACCTTTCCTAAATAATGTGTCCCATATAAATTGCAATGGCAGTTGTACTTTGTGTTTTAGATAATTGACTTGGTGGTCAAGGTCCAGGAAATGTTTATTAGTATAATGAGATTGTTGGTGTACCTCCAAATTCTTTTTTTTTAATTTAAATTTTTGGTCCAATTGTAATGTGTCAAAGTGATGGTAGCCCTAGTGGATCTTAGGGGATTTAGGGGGAGTGAAGATGTCTGTGTGGGAGGTGGGTTATTGGAGATTGGAGTGGGGTTAGTGGAACCAATGGCCAATTTATTCCTTCAAATGTTCTGTTGCATGGCCCCAATTTGACAGATGTATCATTGATCAAGAGGTTGGAAAATACTAGTCTGTGTTAGTTCCACCTGGATTGTTTTATATTTTATAAAGTTTATCACTTCCAACTTTAACCTTGCAGCAAGAGAAAAATATATTCCACTTTCAACAATACATTTTTTTTCCTTTTGTAAGTCAAACTTATTAAACTATTTTTTATTATTTTACTATTTATTAAATATTATTAAAATAGTAAACTATTTTACTATTTATTAAACAGTATCTGGGCAATAAAGGAAACTTCATTTAACCTTCTTAGAGAAATTGCCACTCATGGAAATTTTAAATGATAATTGTGATTCTATACTTAAATTATGTGTAATTTATGTAATTATGTAACCTGTGTAAAAAGTTTATTCTGCATACAAGAACTTCATTATACACACAGATTTTTAACAACTAACTTGTGTTATGGCTTTACTTAGAGGATTTTATTTCAATGATCCTAGAGGTTGTTGCTATTATCTTCATTATAAAGATTAAGAAACTAAGACCTGTAGAGATTAAATAGTTTGCTAAAGTCACAAGGCTAGTAAGTGGCCGAGTTCCAATCTAACTCAAGTCTGTCTTACTTTCAAACTATGGAAACATTCATATATACATTAATGTAATATATTACTATATATATGTGTACATATTTTGGAATTAAATACAATAAGATCTTCTCCAGGATATTCCCTTTCCTTTTGGGGCACCGGGGTGGCTCCGTTGGTTAAGTGTCCAACTCCTGATTTTGACTCAGGTCATGATCTCAAGGCCATGAGATCCAGGCTCTGTGCTCAGGGGGGGTCTGTTTAAGATTCTCTCTCTCTCTTCCTCTGCTCCTTCCCCTTGCTCTCTTGTGCACAGGCTCTCTCTCTCTCTCTCTCTCTCTCTCTCTCTCTCTCTCTATATATATATATATATATATANTTGCTCTCTTGTGCACAGGCTCTCTCTCTCTCTCTCTCTATATATATATATATATAGATATATATAGATATATATAGATATATATAGATATATATAGATATATATATATATTCCCTCTCCTTTCAATACAAATTTTGCTTCTACATGCTTAAGACACAGAGCAGTGTTTCTCATAAGCACCCACCTCATTCAGGGAGAAGCAACAATACAACCTTCTAAGTTAAATAAATAGTAAATGCTGAATTGTGAATTGGAAGCCCCTCAGCTATGTTAACAGAGGTAAGAAAAGTTGAGTAAAAAAAAAAAAGAGTAACAGTTTCCATTAATGGTTATCAGGAGGAGTATAAGAAGACACATTTTTTTCCTAAATAGGAAAAATTTTGGAGTCATTAGAAAACCTTATTTAGCTACAAGAGGATGTAAAGATTTATAGGTAACTATACTTTTTACTAAAAAATGTGATCTTTTCACCANCTAAATAGGAAAAATTTTGGAGTCATTAGAAAACCTTATTTAGCTACAAGAGGATGTAAAGATTTATAGGTAACTATACTTTTTACTAAAAAATGTGATCTTTTCACCATTCTGTTTATTATTTCATTTTCAATAGAGTTGTTGTAGACATTGCTAGAAGGCAAAAAAAAATCTACTTTTCCACAACACTTCATCTTCGCCCTCTGCTCTGTGCTCTGTGTGGTGAGAGGATGGGCAGCTCAGCATTTCTCAGTCATATGTCAGGATTTTTGATTAATGGGGTTTTTTTTGAGAGAAACTACTTTAATATCTTACCTTTTGCTACTGCTGTAAAATGAGTCAGATAGTACAGCATAATCACCTACTGTTGATCTTTAGGATTAGGACAGTGCTTTTCTGAAGTTAATGCTCTGTATTTCCTATTGGAATAACTATTAAACAATCAGTTAATTTCCACCTAATGGTAATGGGGTCATTCTCAAACATCACAATGTGGTCATTAACCAACTTTCACTCTACCTTGTTTTCCTAGATAATTTGTCACGATTCCAATACAGTTTTCATCACCATGCTGTGGATATCAGAAAAAATTGATTTCTGGCCTTGCACAGTTTGATTTATTTCTGAAATATAGTTAAATGGAATGTTACCCTTCAATCAAAAGATCAGCTTTAGAACTATCTCATTATTTATATTGCAGAATAAGATATCAGAACAAGATTAACAATAATTTTACCACCAGTGCATAGCCCAACTCTTGCAAAGACTAGACTATAATTCAGCCAAATTACATCTAAATTCATACATTTTTCTGAAAGATCTTGAATGCCAGCTTGTTTTAGAAACAAAGGGGAGAATTTTGAGGACAAATCCATTGATAAACTATGTTGGGGATTTCTGGATATCAGATTTCTACTAAAACTTTCTGGAGTTTTTAAAAGTTAAAACTTAAAAAAAATCTTACCAGTATATGTCTACAACAGTATAATACTCCAGTATCTAGATTTTACTATTTATTAATCTGTAATGAATTGCTACTAAAAAGTATTAAGGTATCCCCTGTTTTTTAACTCCTAGAAAATTTACATAATTTATCTTCTCATTCATTTAACAAATATTTGTTAATTTGTACTATATGATAAACACTACTGCATACTGGGAATATACCAGTGAATTAAACTTGCAAACTCCTTGTCTTCAATAATTTTATATTCTAGATGCAGAAATATATAATTACAATGTATTGTATGTAGAAATAATGCTTAATAAAATAAATATAAAGTATGCCAGGCAGTAAGGGCCATGCAAGAAGATATAACCAAGTAGAAAGAGAGACCAAAGAATGGTGGAGCAGGGTGCTAATGGATGTAGGTTGGAAAAGACACACCTTTCTTAAGTGAATTATGAGCAGAAGCCTAAGGAGCCTGCTGTGTAGGCAGAGGAAACCAGAGATGGATGGGTTCAGAGGTGGGAGTCCACTTGGCCTGTTGGAGCAATTGCAAGGTCAGTTTGGGAGGCAGGCAAGGTCAAAGATTATGGTACACACATAGTCCTCACTGTCTAAATATGTGACGATCTTTTTATTCACCACAGTGGAGATCAGCGGTCAGGGTGTGCTGGTGTTTGGAAGGTAACACTGCCAAGGACTCAACCACTTACCCTCCGGGTGTGGGTTTAGTAGTTTCTTGTATCCGAGGGCTGTAGAAAAATTATCTTTTTTCTCAGTTGAAGACCTCTCGCAGTAAGTGAGTTTAGCTGTGTTCTATGTGATCACACAGTTAGTAAATGGCAGAGCTACTAGTCTCATCTGTGTTCTATAACCTTTCTCTCAGTTCACCACACTATCTCCAATAAGGTAAATCGGCTGTGCCCATTTCTTCCCCAAATCAGAAACACATGGGCTGACATGAACTATCACCCATTTGTAAACTTGTTCATATGAGATACAAAATAGCCCAATTGTATATTTATATGCATGTTTCTAAGTTATCTGTATGGAAAGGAAGACAACTGCCCAAAATGATGATCGCTACAGAAATCCTATTCCTATGAATTGAGGTTTCAGAGGCAATATAAAATAATATTTTAAATATACCTGACAGATAGCTTTTTGAATTCACAGAATTGAAAAGCTAGAAAATTAGTTTCCCATGAACTGAAGACTCAGAAATACTATTTAGACTCAATGGTGCTGGTGTGCTGTTAGCCACTGTAAATTCACTGGAAAGAAACAATAAAGAGCAAAATTCTAAGAGTAGCAAACTGGCCAGGCTTCTTTTGTGAAAATTGTTATTTCTTCCATTTTCCAAACCTTCTCTTCCCTTTCTTCCCCACTTATTTATAAATTGAAGGCGTTATGAAATATTGTCTCTCTAAGGCTCCTTCTGGAAAGTTCTAAACCTCCACAAATCCACCTTTTTCCTGCTCTTTTTCTTTCTTTTTTTTTTTTCTTTAGCCAAGAAAGCCAAGAAGCCTTTTAGTTTAGTGACTGTGTTTCTTACATCAGGAGAGGTCTAAAGTGGAACTGGTGTCATGCTGAGGCAGTGAGTGAGCTCAAACAGCTTTCATGCACTTGATCCCTGGAGTACTGCCACTTGAAATGGTATTTTCAGGGATGACTTCACAATATAGGAAATAGATATTCAACCATACCTGCCATTAGGTCCAGTACCCAACAAGCATCACTTCTAAGACAAAAACAACAACAGCATTCATAATTTTGAAGTTCTGAAGTTGTCATAAGAGCAAAAAACTATTTATAGGACTTTTATGCTTTTGAAGATCCTAGTTTTATGTTGTCTTTATTTTGTTATTATGGTAGTACCAGGTGGCCAGGTGTCGTTTACTTTGTGCGACCTACAATGAAGCCTACCATCATCCCTGAAGATGGCAGCTAATACAGAATTTTGGATTAGTGGATTTCTATCTGTTTTGAAAAAACTATTTTCTCTGCATTATCTCATTCAATAGATAACCCTGTGGGTTGGTTAGTATTAAATTACTATCCCAATACATTAAGACATTATTTGTGCATACCTGTGACCTATATATCCATAAGAAAGTGAGAAACTCTTAGAGAAGAGACCAACTAAGTTCTTCAGACTCTAAATGCACTCCTTCCTTCCCTAAACTGCATAAAACTTAAATTTGAAGTGTTGGAACCAAACATGACTGGGGTACATAAGAAAAAGACTGTGAAATTAAGCCTAGATATGCTGACCCTATATTTGAGTGAGAGTGATCTACTGTCAAGGATGCACGTGTCTAGGAGAGTCTACTAGTCTACACTGAAGAGTCTGAGACTCCCATGATGTTTCTTAGCCCAGTACTGTGACGTTCTTTATTCCCTCAGCCTGGCTTTAGAGTTAGTTGGCCTCTGGAAGTGTCCCCCATATAAAATCTGTTTTTGATAACATTGATTGAGTTTTGGGTTCTTATGAATAAAGCCACTATGAGCATTCATGTGCAATTCTTTGTGGACATATGTTTAGATTCCTTTTGGGTGAAACCTAGGAGTGGAATGGTTGAGTAATTTTTTAAGAGTATTTTTAACTTTATGAGATATTGGCCAACTGTCTTCCAAATGATTTATACCATTTTGTATTCTTACCAGTCTGTATGAGAATTCCACTTGCTTCACATCTTTGCCACCACTTGGTAATGTCAGTCTTTTAAAAAAATTTTAGTCATTCTAATGGGTGCTTGGTGGCATTTCATTGTGGTTTCAATTTGCGTTTCTCTAATGACAATGACATTGAGTTATCTGTTCATGTACTTTTTGGCCATTTGTATATCTACTTTTCTCCACTGTTAAAATATTTTACCCATTTATTTTAAGAGCCTTGTTATCTTCTTATTAATGTATTATAAACATTCTTTACATATTTTAGATAGAAGTCTTTTTATCAGATAGATACATGTATCATGAATATTTTCTCTCAATCTGGAGCTTGCTTTTTTATTTGCTTAACTGTGTCTTTCTAAGAACAAAAGTTTAGTTTTGGTGAGTTCTAATTTACAAATATTTTTATATATTAGATGAGATGAAAAGTTACCAAAATGAAAATGCAGGTATTATTTACAAGAACAAATCCGTATGTAGAAAAATCATTTTGGTTAAAAATTTCTGCTATATATATATATATAGAGGGAGATAAAGATCTGGAAGGACATATATTCATGTTTTGATTTTTTTCAATTTTGCTTATCAGCACTTTCCTGCTTTTTACAACATATATGTTATGCTTTTGTGATAAAAAATGAGCTTTTAAAAAGAAATTATGAAAAGTAAGAAGTGAAAGCAACTCTCCATTCTTCCTTTACAAACCCCTCCTTAGTGATAAGCTCTAGCTTTTTGGTACATTTTTCTATGACTACTTTTATGTATTTAGGTAATGTATCAACAAAAATATGATTATACTATACCTTTTTCTCAGCAACTCACTTTTTAAAAAAGATTTTATTTATTTATTTGTCTGAGAGACAGAAAGAGAGAGAAAACACAAGCAGGGGGAGGGAGAAGCAGATTCCCTGTTGAGCAGGGAGACCGATGTGGGACTCAGACCCAGGACCCCAGGATCATGACCTGAGCGAAGGCAGATCTTTAACCAACTGAGCCACCAAGGTGTCTCTCAGCAACTCACTTTTTAAAAACTTAATATATGGTATACATCTGCTGGGTATGCAGATTGTTCCCATTTGTGTTGTGCATAATAAGCAACGGCTCAGTAGGCATCCTGGAATGTACACTTTTAAGAAGTCAACATTTAACAAGTATTGACTGAGCATTTGTGCCACACTCTGCTCTAAACACTGAGGGTACAATGGTAAGTAAAGCAAAGCTTCTCTTTTCAGGAATTTACTAGTACAGGTTAATGAACAAAACGATTAGCAAGAACAAACTTCCTTGATATTTTAATACCTTGATATTTAATACCATTAGGAAAACAGAGCAAAGGTGTTTTTATAAGTATTAATTTTCACTTCACAAACTACAAGGAAAAGAACTGCTCGGAAAAAAATACAAAAGTAAATGCATAATGTAGCAAGTAAGATTCCTATAACAAAGTATCTGAACAGAATACTCTGAAAACATTGGGATGCTTTGCATATACTTCAATTCTCCTTGCTAGTTTATTTAAGAATAAGAAAGCATGAGTTCTAAATCCAAATGAGTCATTAAGATCAATTATTTTACGTATATATTTTGGTTTTCCAGAATTCATTTACTCTTTCTCACAATTCTTTCACTTCTTATTCAGAAATGATCCTGTACAGTTTTAGTTTCAGCCTTTTCTTAGAGAAGCAAAAGCCATTATATCCTTATTCCTTCAGTCTAGCAGAGACAGCAAACAAGCATATGGATTTATTTTAACCAATTTGGTGCTGTCTCGGAGTTGGGAGATAAAGTATAAGGAAATGGTTGGAAGCTACCCACTTGAACAATGGTTGGAGAGGAAGCAATAAAAGCAGGTAAATTGTCGTGGTAGCCTGACTACCATTATTCTGGATCTCTGCTTCTTAAATTTTATTTAATTACTTTTCTGGCCCTCTGAAGCTCCGAGGCTTGATCCATTGATTCTGAGCTCATAACATATTCTAATAATTCTCCTTTTGCTTAAGCTGGCCGTTTTTAAAATCTCTTTTGCTTGCAGTTAAGAAGCTTAAGTGGAACAAATATTACTTTTAACTTTTCCCTCAGCGACTATCACAGAATAAGTTCTTTACCACAAGAGTTGTGAGAAACGTGGAATAAAAGAACAGGCACTCAGATTCATGCCTTTCTTCAGTTAGTCATCCATTTATAACACTCACGAAATATTAAATGCTTACTGTACAAAGCACTTCATTAAGCTTCAGGGAGTGAGGGAGACAACTCTAACATTTATGAAACAATGACAAAGCAACTGGGGAATCTTAGTTGGTCTTTAGACCCCCGAGCTCACAGTAGATGACCAGCGCATGCATATGGTGTTTTACTTGGTTGATATTCCTTCACTATTCATTTAAACTATTTTATTATACATAATAGTGTTTTCTACCATTTCATTTTGAAATTCCTCACTTTTTTCAATGAGAGGATACAATAAATGGTGTCTGATGGTAATGTGATGTATTTGCTTCTTCCTGCCCTTCACAGCAGTAATATTTGCCGAAAATGAATAAATGCTTTGTGTGACTAAGCTGTGTTCATGCAGACACAAGGGTGCTCAATAATTTAAAACAGTGTGATTCATGCAAACATGAAAAGAAAACATTATTTGGTCTATTATGGTTCCCCAAATTGACTTAGCCTCTGTGGGCAGGGTGATTCTAAAAAGCAATGCCATAAAAAAGAAGGAATTAGCCAGGAATGAATGAGAAAGGATGGCATTTTAGGCAGAAGGAAGACCATGTGTAGAAACAGAAGTGGTAAGGTCACTTGAGGGCCTAGAAGAATCTGGAAGAGTTTACTTTACCTGGAGAGAGTATAGGGGTGCATCTGGTAACAATATAGATAAATGGAACTAGAGAGATGTGTACATGCCAGATATTAAAGAACCTTTCACACCAAAAAGACTGAGCCTCAAGTACATATGAGCACTTCATGCAATTCATATCCTCCTGCTACTGCTTGCTTGGAGATCTTAAGGGAAGCTTTTTCCTTCTTTCACATGTTACTACAAGCCTTTTATGGTCATTAAAACATAGTTTGACCTGCTGCCATTAGGAGAAAAAAGTGAGGGGGTGGAGATTGAAATCCACTGAATACACACACACACACACACACACACACACACACAATGTGCTTATGCCTTATCCCCTAATTGAGAACAGCTTGGCTTCATGCACTACACAATCAGTTCTTCAACCACAGTTACTAAGGATTGGATATTCCTTTGAATATCCCTTGAGAGTTAGTTCATGAACTTTTGACATCAGAACTTTAAAGAGATTTACTTAAAGAATGTTCAGTTACAGAGCAAACATAGAAAGTGGTGATGTATTGATGAAGAATCTTGGCAGATAAAAAATAAAAGTTCTCAATAAGCACAGCCTATTTTCGTAATAACAATTAATTAATACACCATGAACTTTGCAGTGCAACCACTGAAATATTTTCCCTTTGACACTAAGAAGCAGAGTTCCATGTGATTTTTTGTCTTCACATATTTAATGTGAGATCTTGGTCCCAGCATCTATCTCCACAGACCTGTGCTAAGAGCTAGGATTGTGGGGGCTAGTGAGGCTTCTGGGCCAGCACTACATACCCTGAACTTCCCAGGTGTGGGTTCATATATTTCAGTACATGGAGTATTTTTAGACGGATTCTTCCAGCTTACAATACCTTGGAGTTCTAGTTTCCTGTTTCATTTAAGGACCTAAGACCACTAATGAGGCAGGGTGGTTGTTTTGTTTTGTTTTGTTTTTTATTCAGCTGGCGGGGAGAGAGAGAAAAGGACAAGAACCTTCTTTTTGAACTCCCTTTAGTTATCTTTTAGTCTCCGTTGGAGTGGTTGTTCTTCACTATCATATCAAAGTGACAAACCCAAGTTTTCAAGCTTGCAATTTAAAACAATTCAAGCATTCTCCCAGGAAGGAGAGTATCGTTCTCGCTGATATTAACAGGGCAGAGCTTTCTATAAGGAGAGTGCCCTTAAGCAGCCTTTAATATTTAATGATGGTATCATAGAGGTATTGACCTGAGAATGAACAACAAATTATAAAAATACCCAGAAGCTCATGTCAGATGAATCCGAGCAATTGATTTTCTTTTTAAACATGAGCTCGCTGTGGGAAGTATTTTAATATGGCAGAAACAGGGCCAAGAAGCTTAGATATAGAATGAATGAGGCATGGAAGATGAATTACAGGACAAGGTGCTATTTATGGGGAATAGAAGTAGCAAGTGTGTAGAGAGGTGGGAGGAAGCAGGGTGACTTGTTGAAATATGGTGCCCACGAGGGCACACTGATATATGATCCAGAGAAAACACAGAAGATGCCAAGAAGGAACAGCGATTTACAGAGCTGGTCTTACCAAAGACCAAATATTAAGTACATATGATATTTTTGTGACATCTCTTCATTATGGTTTAATATGAAACCTGTCAGTCCTCTTAGTCTGGGACAGCTCTCAAACCATTTATTGTAGGACCCATTATGGTCAAATCACCAGCGTAATAGTCTGGAAGGACTGGAGGCTTTTACTGCACGTGCCTCTGCAAAACCCAAGGCTGGCTTCGAATAGATGACTTCACTTTGAAGGAAGTACCAATTACTAAAGAAAAAGAGGCATTAAACATAACTGAAGTTCCTGAGGACAGGACAGCCATAAAGTGATGAATGATTAGGACTGGATTTAATATTGTACCCCAGGTGCAATACAAAATAATTTGTCAGTCACCAGTGGAATGAAAGTGGGCATGGAAGGCAGTTGCTGGCATCCATCTTATCTTTTCATTTGCTATTAAAATGAATCATGAGAGTCTTTCTTCCTACTCATATTTTCTGAGAAGGTTGCTTATTAATATTAGCAAATCTTTCTTTACTGATGTTTTGAATAAAATGCTTTAGAAGGAAGGCATTGGGTTTAATATTGTTTTGCTCAGACCCATTTTATCAGTATTTAATATCTATCATTCTCCCTTTAGAGCTCCTCGGTTTCTTATAAGAATATATATTATTCTGCATATTCGTGCATCTGTACACACACACACACACACACACACACACACTCAAATACTGTCCTCTCCCACTTCACTAGGCTAGATTATTTCCTTTCGTAGATGGTAAAGCCAGAGTACAAAATGGGAAGGAATTGCCTGAGGCCAGATACTCTTTTAAAAACCTAACAAGAACAAGAATGCCAAAATTAAACATAAAACTGACTACTAATCTGCCTTGCTGTTCAGCTGGCTCTTGCTAGTGACGATATTTTCCTCATTGTTTATTTTGTGCTTTTGCAATATTTACATACTAGTGATCATCTCCTCCCCATCATGTAAAGAAAGGCCTCATAATGATGTAGAACAGGAAAAGAGGAAACACTGTGGTGTGGGGCTTTAGAACACATTTCATCGTGCATGTTTCCTTGCTCAAAGTACAGATTTTGCAGATACTATGCTTATCCTTCATCAGACCTTATTGCTATGCTGGAACTCCTTTGGCCAGCGATCGGGAGTTCTGTCCTGTTGCCCACCTTTTTTGCTTTGAAGATGAGTGTCTGCCATTCCAGAGGAAACAAGGCATGAAGCAAGGCCCATGTGGTGTGCGCTGCTCGGGCACATTGCCAATGTGTACAGGGTAGTTAAGGAAGAAAGAAGTATCGGTGGTATTTACCAAATTATTTCCTCTTATTCCCACCCCACCCCAACCCCACATTTTGGGCACCAAATATTTTTGATGTTTTCTTCTTATGGTGCTTTATCCTTCCCTTCCTTTCTGCCTCCATGCCCGCCGTCTTCACCACCCATATCCACATAGTTACTGAAATATGTCCCGAGAGATCCCCACATCAGACTTAGGTTTTCCCAGCCTCAAAAATTATACACGAAGAGTCATAGTGATTTTAAGAATACACTCTTCCCACACAACACCTCCTACTCCACGTCTCTACTCAGTTACCCTTGATGGTTCCCTAAAATCAAACAAAACAAAACAAAAAAACAAAATCACAAGCTTGAATCATAAGCTCTGATTTCTCCAACATTTTTTCTTTCATTATACCCTAACAAGAAATCCCTGTTGGTGCTAAGCCTTTCATGCGTTGTTCCACAACTAGATCAACCCATAATTCTAAGTAGTTGGGTGGTATCCCCCACCCCCTCCGCTCTCATTCTCTAAGTCCTCCTCTCCCCTGCATACCCAGCTGGAGCTTCAGCTCTCCCATCAGGGCTGACCTCCTCTGCTGAATTCCCGCCCCGCTTTCTCCCCCCATACACAGACTCAGACAGCCAACTCATGTTTGGTATGCGTCTCAGTCTTACACTGTCCCACATGCGGCTCTGTGTGCACTCCTCTGCCATCACCAGCTCCTTTCCCACACTTTGGTAAGTGGCAACACCATCTATCTAATATTGGACAGGGTCTCGTTTGCCCTCATTTCTCACATTCAATTCGTTTATAGTCCTCTCCAGTTCTACTTCCAAAATATATTTCACATCTTTCAGCTTGTCTTTATATTTGTTGCTCTCACTATTGCATGGGCTGCCATCACTTGGAGTACTCCAGGAGTCTCCTAGCATGTCTCTGTCCCACTCGAATATATTTCCCATAGTACAGCCATTAAAACAGACAAACAAATAAATGAACAAACGTCAGAGCCTATTCCACCCCTTCTTGGAACGGTCCACCTTCCTTTTCATGACCTGTAGGCTCGGCATGACAGGGTCCATCTCTAACTTCATCTTGGGCCACTCTCCCCATCACCTATTGTGTTCTAGCCACATTGGCCCTCTGGTGATTCCTAGATTCACCAGTCGGTTTTTTAAAATTTAGGCTCTTTATGCTTGGAGCCACCTCTTCTCTCCACAGGTGTGTTTTTCTTAGCTGGCTGCTCCTTCTCTTTCAGATCTCAACTTAAACTTCAGAGACGCCTTTATTAACCACCCTAAACAATGTAGATTGCCATCCCATTACTTTCTATCATAAAACCTATTTATGTCCATAGCACTTACTATAATCTTGACTTACTTGGACATTTTTTATTTACTTAAGAATGTAGCCTTAAAAAAAACAAAACAAAACAAAACAAAACATTCCATCACCAACATTGGAATGTAAGTGTGATGAGGTCAAGGATGAGGTCTGCCTGTTTATCTTTGCCTTTCTAGCCCTTAGCACTGTGCCTGGCAACAGTAGATGCTCAGTAGTTATTAGTTAAATGAATGAACATTACTCTTCAGGCACTGGTTATTATCCACCCTTTATTTATGATATTATTTATCATTGTTGTAGAATTTTTCTTCCCTTGTAACATTCGAGAGAAGTGCCATTATATATACTTGGACTTCAATATATTTTTAAAAATTTTCTTAATGTTAACAAAATAGGAACCTTGAAATGTCAAATTAAGTGTATACGGTGTGGTTGTGGGGGGAGGGAGTACGATTGTTAGGAAATAGCTTATTACTACTTGAATAAAAATCTGAATGGTGTCAGGGCACTTTGAGTAAGACTTTTAGTATCGCCCTACCAAAGTAAACAGTAGAGTCATGTAGGAGAATTGAATTAACCATGTAAATTTTGGTACAGATTTATCTTAAATTCAGTATGTCATAGGAAAAGCAGAATTATTCTCCTCTAGTTTGGCAAAGACATCTATACAAAAACCTGGAGGCCAAACTCAGGATGGACAGTAATTTTTGGAAAAGAAGGAAAATTACATTTCCTTGGATGAACAGACACAAAAAAGAAGCACAGGCAAGGGGGCAGGGAATGTAAACTGTAGGATGAGAAGGAAGGAGGTCTTTCAGAAGTCCTTCTACTGAGGCAGGCTCATGTGTGATGAATACGGGCAGTAAGAAGTGCACAGAAAGGTAAACCAGTTAGGGCAATTTTGCAATTTTTTTCTTTGCGTTTTCTTTTTATGTGTGAGAAGAATAGAGCTCTGGCTGGAATTTTTAAATACAATGTCTTCAAAAGAAATCATTTCTAATAACATTTCGAGAATGCACATACATTCGAAATGAATAAACGCTGTCACTCTGTGAGAATAAGTTCCACATGGTGCAGCTATCTCCCTCCTTCATGTGGTGCCATGGCTCTGGGAGCAAATGGTCCCAATTCCCATCCAACACTCATTAGGAGGCACATCAGATTCCCTGTGATGTAGAAAGAGAAAATTACTTGATGAAGTTTGCTGCTTGCTCTTGGGGACATTTTTCCTTGTTGGCTTTCTTGCTGGGATGAATTTCAGAATGCTTATTTTTCTCTTTGCGGTGTTATTTCACAACCTTTTATGAATAAAAAGCTTTTTAAGTGAAATCTTGATTTTCTAAGTTAAGAATCATCATAACCAAAGTAAATCCCAAGGTTTCACGAGTTGGCAGGCGAGGTATGATCATTTGTTCACTTTTAATAAATCACAAGCTATGATCAGAAAATATGTTATATTTTACTTATATTTTTCAGAATTAATTGTGTAATTTACTTTAGAAATTAGTGTGAAGTATCGAAGTCAAGATGTATACAAATAGAAGAGATTATTTATTTCAATTAAGATGATTTATATTAAAAAACACTTCCAATCGGATTCTTTTGTAGAAGGTATCTCTAATACATTCAAAAGATTATTGGATTATTAAACTTTAAAAGGTCCTTAAACCACGATTCCTTGTCTTTATTGGTGACCTAGTCCTTGTACATTTCTAAAGATTTGGGCAATTTGTATTAGAAAACAAGACAATGAAAAGATAAACAGAAGGGGCGCCTGGGTGGCTCAGTGGGTTAAAGCCTCTGCCTTCGGCTCAGGTCATGATCTCAGGGTCCTGGGATCAAGCCCTGCATTGGGCTCTCTGCTCAGCAGGGAGCCTGCTTCCTCCTCTCTCTCTGCCTGCTTCTCAGCCTACTTGTAATCTCTCTGTCAAATAAATAAATAAAATCTTAAAAAAAAAAGATAAACAGAAAAAATCAGTTAGAATGAGCAGAGAAATGGATGTAGTTACTAGAAACCTATTTTGTAGTTTGCTTCACTCTGTGATGATCTGTGGCAATACATATACAATATTAAGTGTCAAATACCACAGTAGAGATAGAAAAAGTAACTGAGGCACAAAGCTGTTAAATCACTTGTCTAAACACATTCAATCACTCAGTGACCCCCTCAGAGCCACAGTTCTTCAGGAATAACTTCTGGAATAACTACTCATGATTCAGAAGTGTTTCACCAAATAAGAAGTTATGCCTAGAGACTCCTGACTTGAGAAGAGGAGAGGAGAGGAGAGGAGAGGAGAGGAGAGGAAGAGAAAAGAAAAGAGGAAAGAAAAGGAAGGGAAGGGAGAAAGAAAAGAAAGAAAAAGAAAAACATCTTAATACCTACAGGGCATTGCTTTTGCTTGTTGGTGCTTTTGTTTTTTTCTGTTTTTCCCCCTCCACGTGAACAAATTTGCCTTTAATTCTTAGACATTGAGAAAGATTCAATTCAAAGGTCTTTGCTACTGCTTTTCAATTTATTTTCAAGAGAATAATCATATTCAAATGACTGCAAATTCTTTGTTGTTTCTCTCCTCAAACCGATAGAGAAATTTCCGCATTTGATGAGCTTTTCTGTTTGCCTCTCCTGCTGCTTGCCCACCAGTCCCATCCTACTCTCTACTCTAGTAGGCAGACTTACCAGAAGACCACCTCCATGCCTCTGTTTCCCTAAGCCTTTTGGCTAGAGGCAGCCCTTGGAGAATGTAACCAAGGCATAGGGTTGAAGGAGAACAAGGGCAGAAGGTCTCTTGCCCTGACTCCTTCACTGTGGGAAAGAAGAATGGGCTGCCTCTGACTGGCTGCCTTCTAGCGGATGGTACAACCTGTGATGGCCAGCCTGGGGTTGTGTCCTTATGGTTTCCTTATTGCCCGCCTACGCCTCTGAGAACAGTCTTTTTATTAACCTGCCCCCCCACCATGGATTACCCTGATTTGCATGCGCTGTTTCCTGCTTCGGATCCTGATATAATTGCATACAAGTGATTCATACTCTGTGAATTTTAGTCAGAAATATGTCCTTAAATCTGCGTTCTTCTGCACGCTTCATGGGTGTTTGGACAGATCACTTAACTTTTATTTTTAAAGTGGAATTCAAATTGATGTAGGAGGACTAAATGGGGGGGATTAAATAAAATAATTTATGTTTATGTAAAGCACCTGGCACATAGCAGTCATTTTTATTTAAAAAGATCTTAATGCTGATTGAAGAGCTCTATTTTCTTCTAAATTGTCACTGCTATTTGTGTGCTGTGTGCTTAATCTTTAACACATACCCACTGCAATTTGGACTTCATTATCATGGGGTCTACTGAATTTACAACCAATGTCAGAGTTAAGAGAACATCAGATGTATGTTCATTAGCCAAATAGCTAATGTTGAAAATATCTGGCTTTTCAGTCAGCCAGGAGTGGGAGTTGGTGACAGAACTATAGTTGATCTGGGAATAAGCAATAATAAACATATGGTTTTCTTTTTACATTTTTATTTGTTGATGGGCATCCTCTTTTCCTCAAAATAGCACAGACTGTTTAGCTTACTCAACAAATTACTCTGTGCTTTTTTTGAGAGGGGGAAAAAAATGGAAACACAACAGTGCCTAGAAGTTTCAGCTTCCTTTCTTTTTTAGAATCCTATTTTTATATTCAACTCTCAATCCTCAGTGCTATTATTATCAGGCAGTAGTGATCTAGGTGATCTAAAGTTCTATATTTAATTCATTAAAAGTTTTCTATGTATAATGGATATTATGATATATAGCAGCAGCTGATGACCCCTCCCCAGAGGTCGTATTGAACCTGGAAGTGTACAGCCTGGCATAAGCATAGAAATGTTGATTAACATTCAGACAGGTAGGATGAGGTTGGTTTCTATGTTGTGAGCGCATTTTAATCTTGCTAGCCCTGTAATTGGTAAATGTGACCTGTAGGGCATCTACATTTCCCCCATTGACTGTGGTAAAGAAGGGGATATTGTGAAACTGGGATGGATACTAAGGGAGAAGAAAAAGGAGTAAGTTATGGGTGAAGGATATTAGCTGTGTAAAACTGAAATAGATCTTACATTTAATTATAAGGGCTTAATGAAAAACTCTGAAAAACATTTTTTTTTACAAAGTCAGCATATACTGAGCACTCAGATCTTGGTTTCTAATACTATTCTCCAACACGTAACTAGGTCTCCTCGGAGAGATGGCTGAGTCTGGGACTGGGGCAGAAAATATATGAAATGAGCCTAGAACATTTTGTAGTGCCAGAAAGTAAGGAAATGCTATTAAAACAAAAACACAATTATGGGGTTACATCAAAGGGCCAAACCAGCCAACTGAAAGAGCTCCCAGGAAATGAAGCTAAAACAATTTGAGCAACAAAATAAGGTAGTATTGGATTATGATCCAAACCAAAAAATAAATATCTGAATTATTACTGACATAAATAGATATCATGTATAAATTAGAGGAGAAAGGACAAACCTGTGACAAAGAATTCAAAATAATTTGTGTAAATACTTTGCCCTCAAGGTGGTGGGGTGTAACTCCCTACTCATTAAATATTGGCTAAGATTAGTAACTTCCTTACAAGGAGAGCAGAAGGAAAAGAAAAGTTAAAAAAAGAAAAAAGAAGAGACATCTGATAAACACTACCTCAATCAACTTATCAAGATTAACATTAACAGTGAAAGTCATCTTAATAATATATATGATATGATGAGACAGGTACTTTATCTCCATGGTCTTTCTTCCCAAAATCCGTAATTCCAGTCTAATCAAGAGTCAAACAGAGAAATCCTAATTGAACGACATTTCTACAAAATACCTAGCCAATACATCTCAAATCTCAAGGTCATCAAAAAAGGAAAGTATGAGAAACTGTCATGGCCAAAAAAGGCCAAAGGAGACAGGATGACTAGATGTAATGTTGTATCCTGGATAGGATCCAGACTAGAAAATGATGAGGTAAAAACTAAGGAAATTTGAATAAAGCATAAGCTTTAGTTAATAATTATATATCAATATTGGTTTATTACAACAAATGTATCACATTAACGTAATATTAATGTAAGTTATTAATAGTAGGGAAACAGGATGTAGTTATATGGGAATTCTCTGTGCTAAGTAATTTTTCTGTAAATCTTAAACTATTCTAAAATTAAAAGTTTTTTTGGAAATCAATCATAATCTGATCACTCTAAAAGAGAGTGCATCTTCTCATTTTTATTTATCTTCCAAATGTCGCCAGCTTACTATTTCTAAATACAATTATGCTGATAAACACCCTTTTTAAATATCCACTACTGTCCACCTCAGTGGATGATCCTTTACCAATGCAATTGGCAACTACAGATCTCTTCTTTCCCTTAAGGTCTATCAGCATTGGTCTGCCAGCAAATAAGAGAACGTTTGACCACAATGCTGAAAATACTAAGGGTTTATACCTCTGACGAACAAGAAAATGAAAAGTTGGTGGTTATTCCTGGTGCTTCTGTGGTGCTTCGTGTCGAGGCTGATGTCTCTGAGATTCTCCTGGCCTTTCCCTGTGGATGCAGAATGGCTGCGGCAAGCCTTTTCAAAGCAGGGAAAGGGGAAGAAAGGGACAACAGCCAAATTTTTCTTCTTTTTAGTACATGGCTTCCCAAGCCCTGCTTTTCCAGTCTCTAGAAAAGCTTAGCAAGAAAGTGGTGGGGGAGGGACGTATTGGGAATGGATACATGCAGCCCTCAGCACCTGTCATCCCACAAAGACCATGCCACGCGGCTAGTACGGTGGGGGCCTCCTGGCATTTCACCGAAATTCGCTCTAACTCCAAGGTATTATTAGGTGGCGATGCTTCTGGCTGCCTTGGGCTGCTGTCTGCTGTCATCACCTAACTCTCTAAGTGACTACAGTCCTGTTCCGGGGAGAAAACAAAAACACAACCAAAAAACACCATGCTCAGCTGAGAAACTTCCAGCTCACCAGTTTGATACCTACTTCCTGAACTTCAGAAGGGAGCACATTTTTCGCACTGGCTTGAAGAAAAGGACAAGCTTTGATTTTCCCATGAATTTCCATAATTGTTTTGCTTTTCTTTTATAAATTAGCAGAAGCATCATGATAAAGGAGCCGATTATTTTGGATTTGTGGGAATGCTGTTTTCTGAAGCTGCAGTTGAGGCATAGATCAGAGGAACGTTTCATTAAAGGAACATTTTATTAAAGATGCAGGGCAGAATATTTAAAATTAGAATTCTTTAGAACAGGCCTGGCGGGCTGCTCATGATACACATGGCGTAAAAGTGAAGAGCTTGGGCTGTGCATGCACATTGCCTGGATTTGAATCCCAGCTCTACCAGCGCTGTGACTTTGTGCCTTTGATTAGTGTCTCCGCATTTCTGTGCCTTAATTTCATCACCTGAAAAGTGGGGATGATAACAATAGCAACTACCTAAGATGTTGTTTGAGTCGAATGGATGCATGTAGAGCTCTTTTAAAAGTCCCCGACACACAGAAAACACTTAATAAATGTTAGCTCTTATTATTATCATTAGCAGTAATGTCGGAATTACAAGATCATTTACTATGGATAATTTATCTGTTTTCCTTAAATGTTGTTAACCAACTGTGTTTAGACATACAAAACTACTTCCTGCCTGTATTGTTAAGGTTTTTTATGTGTGTATGCCTATATTTTAAGCGGTAGAACCCATTTCCTTCAGTATGACTGTGAAGCAGACTGACCTTAATTGTTGATGTAGCTTTCTGGGCAGAAGTGGAAGCCCAGTGTTCTTTGCTGACTTTTCACCACCCATCTGTCAAAGCTGTCACTGGTGTCTGTTTGTGTAAGGCGGTTTATTGTTCATATTGTCTCACCACTTCAGGGGGGAGTTTTTCAAAATTAAATTCTACTAATTAGTATAGACTTTTCTTATCCATGAACTCACCTATTCAGGAGTGCTTAGAGATTGTAGGTATTTTGTGCATTGTGATAGATGTCTAGAGGTCTTATGTAGTGCTCTGAGCACATTTAAAACCCACTTATATTGTATGATAATATTTAAATATTTAATGAGTTTACTATGTTCCTTTCATTTGAAATTCAATGTGCATAGGGAAAATATTTTTCAGACGTATCTAGGAAGAGAGATTGGGTGAGGCAAGGGAGGAATAATAATATACTTCTTTTGTTTTAAAAGTGGTAGTATAGACTCTGTGTTATTGTTTACTCTTTCGTGAATTTACTTCCAGTTTCCTGATACTGAGTAGTACCTACTAAATGGCACAATTGTACTTCTGTCTGCTGCCCAGGGTAATGTTGAAATAAGAGGAGAAATTATCAAGTAAATATGAGATTAGACTTGCTGTTCCCATTTATCCTTTTCTTCTAATAAAAATCTCTTAAATAATTCTGGGTTGAGAGAAAAGGTACTGATTTTCTCATCTGCTCTAGGGAATGTAGATTAATCTATTATACAGCGTTAGGTTTTTAACTTCTACAGATGTTTCTGGCTACTCTCTAGGGGTAGGTGAGTTCCAGGTTTTGAGGAGCCTATGACTTATACCTTCTGAGTGTTTAGGAGAAGGAATACAAAATTATGAATAAGAAATCAACTATTGTTTTAGAATGAAAAAGAATTTTTCATTCACAACAAATTACAAATTCATGATACCTGACAATTGCCCACAAGCATCACAAATCCAGAAAGCTAACATGATTATTACTTATAAAATGCCCAGTGCAACTTCTTTCCTACCTTAATTGAGTACTCTTGATCAATTAAGATTTTTACTATTATTTGAAAACTATTTTGTAATGTCACTTTCTACAGAAGGAATAAAAAGATAATTCAGCCTTGCCTTAAATCATGTATGTATATGAATATACATATACTTATACATGCATATATTCCACTAACCCTAAATTAAATATGTCCCCAATAAAACTTCCCCTTTTCCAGATACCCAAAATGCTGTCAGCCCCTCCAGCACTGGCTGACCCAAGGGAAAGTGTGAGAGTTAGTAAATTGGAATGGGAAGAGGGGACTTAATAGATGGTGGTTAAAATATCTTAATTTCAGGAATTGTGAGCACATTGATGTAGTCCCTTCAGGATCTTGGAAGCAGCCCATGCAATTGAAGGGACTCGAAGCTTAAGTTCCATTTGTTTCATAATTAATTCCCCTCTGCTTGAGGGACAAAGCGGTGATAGCGCATTGACCCTTCCTTTCACCAACAAAGATACATTATATTATCCATGGGGTATACTTTCTCGAAGACTCCTAATTATTGGGTAACATTATTATGCTAAGATAAGGATAAGAAGAAATTGTTTTCATTAAAAAATCATGACTATAGCCAATATTTTTAAAAGTTTATTTGCTCTTTAAACTAGACATTTAACTGAGGTCTCATGTGTACCACATATTAAGTCTAAATTGCCAATATACCCACAGGAAGAACTGTGAAAATATTCATGAATTATTTACTCACATAACTCACTTACTTCAAACAAACTGAATGAGTGTTTGTTTTAATCTACTAGGTTATGTTTTGATTATAGACTGGTGACCTTGAACTTAGGAAACTTTTCATGTTTCACAAATACACTTGAATTTCCTAACTCTTACGTTTTACAGCAGGGAGACAGAATCAATCAACACATTAATGTAGAAATCACTCTCAGTCTTAAAACACATCTTAAACCAACTAAAATGAATTGACTGGAATTGAAATTCAGTAGTCCCCCCCCCTCATCCCCGGTTTTATTTTCCCCAGTTTTAGTCACCCCAGCTTTAGTGTGATCTGAAAGCCCATCCTCTTTCTGATGTATAGTCAGAAGGTCAAAAGCAGCCTACCTCTACATCACAATGCCTATGTCCTTCATCTCACTTCATCCCATCATGTAGACATTTTATTATTTCACAGTATGATAAGATATTTTGAGAGAGAGGAGAAGAAACCACATTCACATAACTTTTATTGCAGTATATTGTTATAATTGTTCTACTTTACTAACTGTTGTTAATCTCTTCTTGTGCCTAATTTATAAGTTCAACTTTATCATAGATATGAATTGTATAGGGAAAAACATAGTCTACATAGAGTTCAGTACTCTCGCATTCAGTCAGCTGCTGGGAGTCTTGGAACATATTCCCACTGGATGGGGGGGGGCTCTGTATAAAGAAGGGATAAATTATTAGTGGCCAATTTTTCTTCCCTGATTGAGGAGTCATAGTAAGCCATTACATAGCCGACATTCTGGACTTCAGAGAACCCTGTGGCTGGCATCAGTCTTATGCCCGAAAAGGCTGTGGTTTATTATTGAAGCTACCTTCCACAGAGATCCTGCTCCTTGCTGGCGGTAAGACAGAGCCCAGAGTATGGACTCCCATATCAGATCATATTGCAAACCCTTGCCCCACTACTTACTAGCTGTGTCCATTTGGGGCAAACAAACTAACTTCTGAGTTTCGGCTTCCTCTTTGTAAATGGGAATATGTACTTCATTTGAGAGCTGTAAGAATAATTTAGAATAATAAAGTACCTGACTCTCCTTCTGACCAGTTATGATCACTTGGTGTATATTAATTCTCTTCTTTCTTTTCTTGATTTTTACTCTATTTCCTTTCCAAGTGAGCACATGTCTTTATTCAGAAGTCACTTTATTCACTCAGCAAATACATGCAATCATCTACTATGCACCAGCTTTGGCCAAGTGCAGAGGGTTTACAAAGCTGAATAAGCTATGATGCCCTGTGTCAGGAGCTCACACAGGAGTGTAGGCCAGAAAAAACTGACGAGAGTGCAATGTGATAAATGTTGCCTCCAGGTGTTCAGAATGTTCCGAATGAGTGATCCCAGTCTTATCCGTGGCATGACTGAGGTCTGCCTTGCTTTTATTTGCAGGCATCCGTTTCATGATATATCATTTCATGCATTTTTATTTTCGGTATATCCATTTTGTGTTTCTGTTACCTGACCCATTCCCTGAGAGTTCCTCACTTCCATTCTCCACACCGAGGCTGATATCTGCTTTGATTCACTCCTTTCCAAACAGAGTAATATAGATCGGACTAGCAGCCTTCAAAACATTTTGTACTCTCTCTTAATTAAAAAAAAGTAAAATAGGTAGACCATGCTGTCCAATGTAAATGTATTTATTTGCTTATGTTGCATATTTTTATTAATGTATTTTATTATAAAATATGCAAAAACTTTTTTTAATTGGGTGATTAAATGAGGCACTTCTCTTATGTTTTGTATGTGTTCCTGAAAAATACTGTGTCTTGCGAAATTGCTTAATCAAGATATTAATGCTTGAGTTTTCTCATAGAAATAGGAAGAGATCACTCCAAATCTATAGCAAGTTTAAACTAACAGCACAAATGAGAATGATAACAATCTTCATACAAGTATTAGCACCTTTAAATCTCCCTTGGTCCTGGCACCTAACATCACTGTCTGTTGGTCAGTCTTTTGCTGCCTTGAATCCTGGGTGTGTACTTCCTCCTTTGAAATGTATGTCTGGAAGGGTACTTGCTTCTACTAGAGACCATTTGCATCAAAATCAAAAAGCTTATCCCACGCATAGGCTTTCTCACTAATGCATTATTTTAAGTGAGAAAGACAAGTCCTGGGCGCCTGGGTGGCTCAGTGGGTTAAAGCCTCTGCTTTCGGCTCAGATCATGATCTCAAGGCCCGCATCGCATCGGGCTCTCTGCTCAGCAGGGAGCCTGCTTCCTCCTCTCCCTGTCTCTCTGCCTGCCTCTCTGCCTACTTGTAATCTCTCTCTCTGTGTCAAATAGATAAATAAAAAATCTTTAAAAAAAAAATAAAAAAAGAAATAAAGACAAGTCCTATGCAGTCTCTTTTTTTTTCTTTTTTTAAAGATTTTATTTATTTATTTATTTATTTATTTATTTATTTATTTATTTGAGAGAGAGAGAGCATGAGAGGGGGGAGGGTTGGAGGGAGAAGCAGACTCCCTGATCAACAGGAAGCCTGATACAGGATTTGATCCTGGGACTCCAGGATCATGACCAGAGCCAAAGGCAGTCACTTAACCAACTGAGCCCCTCTTATGCAGTTTCTGCAACTGCTCTTGAAGCTTAACTAATGAAAACTGAACAGTTCTTAAAATTCCTATATAAGTCACTACTGGAGGAAGGTACTTCTTTCGATTTTCAGCTCCATTCTTAAGGATTTCAAATGCTGCCAAGGCTTTCTTTTTTATTGTGAGAAAGCCTGTCCCTGATTCCTTCAAAACACTAACGTTCTGGAGAAAAGTCATGTATCAACCAATACAACTGTTATGTCCTATCAATATCATTCCTCTGTAACAATCACATATGAGGAAGTTCATGTCAAAGAAACATTTAGTAGAAGGGATTGTATTTTTAAAATAATATCTCTTTGTGAATACTAAAAAATTATAATTTAAATGAAAGACATATTTAATATGTAGCATTACTTTTCACAATCTTTAACACTTTATGAAAGTGATTATTTTGGTGACCATTAACATGGAGTAAGTTACCTCACGAAGGCAGAATATACATGCTGTATAATCAACAGACACCCAAGGCAAGGTCTGTCAACCAAAATAGCAGGTATACTTATATGTCATAAATAATCTCACAATATATTCACAGTTTTTTTGCTATTCCTCATCAGACTTATTAGATTGTTTCATCTTATCATTGATCTGATGGAGTTGGCTTGTGCTTGAATTATCAGCATGGTCTTTAATCCTTGGTCTCTTGGAAAGAATCTTTTTAAGCCACCTGTCCAATTCCATATGAGGATTA
The DNA here is from genome assembly GCA_002007465.1 of Ailurus styani. Taxonomy (NCBI): domain Eukaryota; kingdom Metazoa; phylum Chordata; class Mammalia; order Carnivora; family Ailuridae; genus Ailurus; species Ailurus styani. The sequence goes on from LNAC01000361.1 coordinate 1,720,068, forward strand.
GTTTCTTAACATCCGTGCTCTAATATATAACTTCATTGAAACATGTGCCCATAAGCTACAGTGTATTCAATAAACTCAGAGCTCAAGTATAACTGTAAGATCTCTGTTCTCCATTCCTTTACCTTATGAAAGTCTTCCTCTTCCCTTGAGTCTCCATCTTCAGTGAACAAAACTGACCAGCTGATGTATGCACTAAATGAAAGTGCCAGGGTCAGTCACATTTCATACATTTTCTTCAATGAAAATAATATAAAATCAAGTTGTACTATTTCTTCCAGAACCCAATGGATTCTCATGCTCAGCCTCTCTAGCCATTGGTTTTGAATGTGATAAAGCCCACTTAGCTTCAGTGGTATTTAATCATCCTTTAGGGTCTCCCTGTCCGTGCCCTGTTGTGCCATTGCATAATAAACATGGTTTATAGAATTTCTTCTGGTACTACTGAAGACAATAGCTGTGTGTTTTTGTTAAAAAATTATTTGTGATACTCTTAAAGAATAGTAAGGCAGGTTTTAGTCAAGAAGACTATGTTGATAGATAGAGAGACCGCTGCAGTGGGGTTTTGCAGTAGGGGTGAGAGATTGAGCTCAACTGTGAATAAAACAGCGAAGAGGGGGCATATAGACAAGGAAGGTGTGGAGGTGGGGGAGATGGGTAGATAGAAAATTACTAAGAGGAAACATCAAGAGCGAAGGAGAATTTGGGCTAAACCAACCTAACAAGATTCTTGATGAAGGCAAATGAGGTGATCAGACATCACCTGGGGGATGGACGTGGATGGGGAACCCCATCAGTTATCAAAGGTGGGAGATTTTGGCTAAACTCCCTAAGCAGGTTTCTTGCTAAAACTGGACAATGCAGATATGAACATAGAAGCTCAAAAGTAGAACCCAGCTGAAAAGATAGTCCAGAGGAGCCTCTCTCAAGTTTTTTCAAAGAGAGATTCTTTGTCAGTTTGCAGTTACTCTGATTCTATCATTCTCCACTGGACCTTTCCTTTCATCTATAAAAAGATAGCAGACTAAGATGACCTGTTTTTGAGGCTGGTATACTTTGTCAACTACTATACTGTTATTAGATTCTGTTTTTATGTAAATCTTCAGGTACAGATGCTATTTTTGTATTCCAATTATTTCTATCTCTCCATAATTCTCCATCATCTATCCTTTTGTTTTTTCATGACTATGTTACAAAATATGGTAGCTTATTAAAAAATGTTTGAAATATATGTAGTCTGTGAGCCTGAGGTAGATTTTTGTTATTATTTTGTATGTTGCCTTCCAACTATATATTTATTATTTAATGCAGGGTGGTAGAGAAAAAGTAAAAATGAGTAATGAGTATAGGTATTCATTTTGAAATAAAAATTTAAGAACATAATGGCACATTTCATCCTATCTAAAATATAGTGAAATGAAATAGGGGAAAACTACACAAAACATTTATGTTAGGTATTTTGTATTAGGTATTTTTTAAGTTGTTTAAGAAAACTTATTATTATTATTTTTTTAAAGATTTTTATTTATTCATTTGTCAGAGAGAGAGGGAGAGAGAACAAGCTGGCAGAGTGGCAAGCAGAGGCAGAGAGAGAAGCAGGCTCCCCACTGAGCAAGGAGCCTGATGTGGGACTTGATTCCAGGACCCTGGGATCATGACCTGAGCTGAAGGCAGCCACCCAACCAACTGAGCCACCCAGGCATCCCAGGAAAACTTATTAGATGTCCCCAGACAATATGGGGTTTAATGAATTTATGCATTTATGTTTGCTGATGGAAGTTTGGCCCATGACTGTGAAAACAAAATAATATATAGAAAATACAGTTTTAAGAATTGATAATTACTTAATTAAATACTAACTTAATGCATACCTCAGAATTTTATTTTATAAAGACTTTATTTGTTTTAGAGAGAAAGAATGGGAGTGAAGGTAGAGGGAGAGGGAAAAGGAGAGACTCTTAAGCAGACTCTGTGCTGAGTGCAGAACCTGATGTGGGACTTGATCCCAGGACCCTGAGATCATGACCGGAGCCGAAACCAAGAGTCAGATGCTCAACTGACTGAGCCACCCAGGCACCCCTACATACCTCAGAATTTTAAGCTCTTTATTTGATGCTAAAATGGTGAAGACTATTTAGTCTTATGTTTTGTGGGTAATTAAAATAGAATATGAGATAATTTCATAATGAAAGGAAAAATATCATCTTATTGTCCAGCTGAATTATTCTTGTATCTAGCAGGCCTGTTACTTCAAGAGATTGCAAAAACTCAGAAAAGTTTTATCCCTTCAATTTCAAGTATGCATATATACAGACAGATATGTGTGTGTGTGTTTTTGATACTGTGAAATTTTTTAAAAGACCAAATTACATCTTTTTGGGTTAAAAGTGAGCATACTATGCCATAGAATGGGGTGAATACTCCCTGGTAAAGATTTTAGGAAGGGTATGATGTGCAGTTACTTCTAAAAAAGTAGCCACAACAATCATACAGCCCACATTTATGGATAGAAGAGATAGTCAATTTTTTAAGGTATAATTAATATCAGTTATTATTAGTTCCACTATCTCTTAAGATTGAGGAGAAAATTTCTGTTTTAAGATCCCTATTAATAAATAATAAATTGGGCATCCTTGGGTAGTTCAGTCAGTTGAGCACCCACCTCTTGGTTTGGGCCCAGGTCATGATCTCATGGGTCCTGGGATGGAGCCCAGCCTCAGGCTCCACTCTCAGCAGGGAGTCTGGTTGGAGATTCTCTCCCTCTGTGCCTCTCCTCATCCGCACATGTGCGCACTTGCTCTCTCTCTCTAAGATAAATGAATAATCTTTTAAAAATAGAAATAAATAAATAGTAATGAGTGTTCATAAAGAGATGAAAGTCAAACCAGACTCAATGTTTTCAGCCAATTTTGAAGTGGCATGAAGCTCTATTTGCATGAAAAAGAGTCTATATTGATGCTTTTTAATCTTATCTTCAAATAAAACATGCAAGCCTTGTCATCTCTGTTCTTGCACAATGCATTTGTTTCATCAGAAAAGTCCAAAGTTTTTGTTATTATAGATCATCTTACTCTTCTTGATGCTCCTCCACTTATATACCTTAAGAGGTTAATAAAAAGGCAACTTTTAAGTTCTTCCCCCTTATCTCCAATATAACATTGCCATTTTCTGTAGGACCTTGAGTTTTTCTCCTTTGGCCAGGCTTTATGATATAAGATGTCACCTTTGTGAAAGCATTGAAGAAACTGTATAAGAACGCGGAATGAAAAATTGACATAGCACTCAATCTCCACTGAGCAATTCAATCAAATACAGTTCCAAACATTTCAGTCCTTGTTGAAATATTACAAAGGATGTCTGCTGGGTAAGGGCATTGGAATTTTATCTTGAGAAAAAGAAACATTAAGAAATAGAGCACTTATATATATTTTATAGGAACATACTATACCTAGTAATGAGGAAAAGTATTTTATTAAGTTTTTTTGCATGAAGTTTCAACATCACGATCTTGTTCTATGTATTTCCTCCAAAACAATAAAATCAATAATATTGTATTCCATGTGCGTTTCAGTTGTATGACGTTAATTCTGAAGATCACTCTTTGTGATTTTTTTGGCTTTAAATATATTGAGATACAATTTATTCCTGACCAACATGTTACCTACCTTTATGTGTCACTTTATAGATCAAATTAGGAAAATTATCATCTAGTTTTATCTAGTAAAAATAAAATACAGACTTCTAATGCAAAAATTATTTTGGTTTGCTTTTATCTTCTTGAAATTCTTGGTGTCATTTGTAGATTAAACTGTCTTCCTTCTTGGGAAACTATGAACCATTGAGAATAAAAAGAATATATTTTTCAAATATAAATATTAATTACAATTGCAATAGCAATTGAAAAAATAACATAGAAAATAGTATTTATGCAAAGGATAGTAACCAAAATAGCAAAAGAACATGATAAAATTAAATGATTTGTTGAGGCAGCAGATTTGTATGTATTTCATTTACTTTGTAATTGTTAACCTACCATGCTGTTTACTCATATAAGTAAAAAGCAGTAGAGGAAAAACAAATTGTCCAGGAATTTTTACATGATTTATATTAATCTACAGGGTAAATTTTCTTTCATGTCCTCAAGTCTCCATGGTTTCACAGATACTGATTTCAAAGAATTGTCAAATTGGTCAGCTCTAACTATGCAAATGAGTGATGCTTGTGCCTTCAAATTGTCCAGCACATATTTACCACCAAGGAAAACACAACCATAGTTCTCAATATCCTAAGTACCCTGGGTTTCTCTGCAGCTCTGGTAGGCAGAGAGAGAGGAGGAAGCAGGCTCCCTGCTGAGCAGGGAACCAGATGTGGGACTCGATTCCAGGACCCTGAGATCATGACTGAGCTGAAGGCAGATGCTTTAACCCACTGAGCCACCCAGGCGCCCCTTCTCTGCAGCTCTGGATACCAGGTCTCCAACAGAAGCTCCACTGTCAGGTTTGTGTTGTAGATGATAGAATAGTAACCAACACTCTCCTGCAGCCCTCATTCTGCAGGCAGGAAGATAGCTGTATAGAACAGTACATTATAAGTCAGTGTTGAAGCCTCATTTCTCTTTTCACTATATGTACCAATTCCTGGTAGCTTCTTTTCCTTTTTCTATTTTATTTTTTCTCTACATGTCAATAGATATATACATACATACACATGCATATAAATATGCATATACATACGTGTGTGTGTATGTATGTGTGTGTGTGTATATATATATATACTTTCTTAAAAGCAGTTTTATATTTATAATAAAACTGTCATGACAGTAGAGATTTCCCATATACTTCCTACCCCCCACACATGCATAGCCTACCACTTATCAACATCACTTACCAGAATAATACATTTTACCGAGGATGAACTACATTGACCAGATAGTTTCTTTTTTTATTTCAATTTTTATGATGGAAATGTAGTTGACATACAACGTTTTATTAGTTTCAGGTGTACAACATAGTGATTCAGTTCTACACATTACTCAGTGCTCATCATGATAGATGTAATCACCCCTGTCACCATGCAACGTTATTACAATATTGTTGACTATATTCCCTATGCTGTACTTTTCATCTCCATGGCTTGTTTATTTTATAACAGGAAGGTTGTACTTTTAATCCTTTTTACCTATTTTGCCCATCCCCCCATCTACATCCCCAAGATAGTTTCTTTTTAATCATATGTGTTCATGTACAATACATTCTGCTAAGTTGAAATCTCTCTTATTTACCCAATTTGCTGAACTTTTTTTTTAAGATTTTATTTATTTATTTGACAGAGAGGTAGGCAGAGAGGCAGAAATAAAAAAAACCAAGGCTACAAATTTTAAAGCCATGTAATAAATTGATGCAAAATGTAGTGCTCACTTCTTTCCTACTCTCTCTGCCTGCCTCTCCGCTGAGCAGGGAGCCCCATGCGGGTCTTGATCCCAGGACCCTGAGATCATGACATGAGCTGAAGGCAGAGGCTCTAACCCACTGAGCCACCCAGGCGCCCTTTGCTGAACATTTTGATTCTGTGAAAATCAGACTTGGGTGATGAGAAATGTCAGCACACAGCCCATAAATGTGGTGGTCATCTACAACAGAGACCACCCCTCTCCAAAATACACATTAATGAGTGGGGAGTTAAGACTTCATTCAGCTGAACATAGTCAGCAATCATGAATACTTTGGTGATTTTTAGCCTTAGAAAACATGAAAGATTGTAAACTTGGAGCAAAAATAAAAAAACCAAGGCTACAAATTTTAAAGCCATTTAATAAATTGAGGCAAAATTTAGTGCTCACTTCTTTCCCCTTAAATATAATTCAGGATGGTTAGTTTGGGCAGTTTTAGTTCAGTTTTAGGCCCAAAGCAAAGGAAATACATAATTATTTTTATGTAAAGACTTGAAGCCTTTCAAAATATCTTACATCTTCTGAGTAGTATTTAAGTGATAATCTAAATAATATGTACATGATAATTTAGTTTGCCAATTTTCTAAGGATATATAAAAGTTTGATAAAACTTTAAAATGGTGATTCTCAGTCCATACTTACTAATATGGTCTAAATTCTTCTGGAAGATTTCCTTGGATCTTGAAGTCACCATTGGGTAGGGTAAATGAAGAGAGAGAGATGAGGGGACGCCAGGGTGGCCCAGTTGTTAAGCATCTGTCTTCGGCTCAGGTCATGATCCCAGGATCATCCCAGGATCGAGCCCCACATCAGGCTCCCTGCTCAGTGGGAAGCTGGCTTCTCCCTCTTCTACTCCCCCTGCTTTGTGTTCCTTCTCTCACTGTGTCTCTCTCTGTCAGATAAATAAATTAAAATCTTAAAAAAAAAAAGGAGATATGAGTTTGAACTAAGTTGAAATGGGAACTACAAAAGAAGAAAAAATGACTCAAAATCAAGGTCCTAGGTTGATAAAAATAAATGTAAGGTATTGTATGAAGATATAATCATAGAAAATCTGAACAGTTAAATAAGGATTGAAAGAGGAGTTAACAAAATATAACCATGTTTTAAACGTGTTCGATTAAGATGTAGGCATACATTCTCTCAAATACTGTGCTATACTTTTGTGGTAATTAATAAATTGATTTCTTCATTCATTTAGTGAGTCCATCAGAGTGCAATATCTATCTGGGCATGGGATTTAGGAAGTATTTTACAAAGATTTTCCAAGAGAATGTAGAGAGTTCCTAATAGTGACAGAGAATGTAGAGGGACAATGCCATTGTCAAATGGCGTAGAATCATCAGATGATTATCTAAAGCCCAGCAATTGGTATGAGGTCTTGGAGTAAAACTAGAGTCTCCAATGAGAGTCAGTCAGGAACAAAGCAAGATTTGCCCAGAACAGACTGGAGCCCAGCATGTTACGCGAGACACAGTTCAGGACTACGCAGCCCTCGATCCCCTGCACTGGAGCTGTCATCTGGTAGAGGGAGAAAGACCTTGCTGGACTGACCCTGATGGGTGAGGAAAACATTGAGGATATTTAAGCACTCTCTGCCTTGTGTTTAAATGGTCTGGGTCAAGCAAATCAGCAGGAATTGTTCTAGGAAACAAAGAGATTTAAGGATGAAGCAATGAATGGGACTGCCAAATGTTCTTTCCTAAGCTTATCATTGAATTTGAGGGCTTGGAGAACTGTGCCTACAAAAATAATTTGGTAGGTATCATTGGAAATTTGCAAGAAGAAAAACTTTAAGACAGAGAAGGGTCACATATGACTGAAAGCATTTATGAACAGATGGAGAGAATTTTGATGTGTTTTTGTGGTTTTCAACTTTGGCTGAACATGGGAATCCACTGGATCATCTGGATTGCTATAAAATATGTTAGAGTAGGTTCCCACTCCTTATTTTGGTCATTCTAATATGCAACTATGGTTGAAATGAGACTGTGAGAGAAGAGATTTTCAACGAGTGGGAACACCATGAGCAAAGACCCAAAGACAAAGAACAGAGCGGTTTCACGGGCCACCGTCATCGAGTTTTGCTGGTGCAGATTCTAGCGTACACTTGCTGGGACGTTATGTTGGGGAAGGAAAATTATACATTATACGAACAAAGCGGTCCGATGTCAAAGCCTTGAGAAACTAGCTGAACTGGGAGAAATGAAGAAACCCAGACAGTACTAGGTCTGTGAGGCAAGGATGGTGAGAGTTTCTAGAGCAATGTTTCCACACAGTGAAAAACCCAAACTCAAAAATAGACAGAAGTCAGGAAAATAGACAGAAGCCATGCAGTCTTTGTATTTCCCTGCATTTCGGTCTTATATGATTATTAAGTGTACTAAAACTGCTGATTCTAGTGTTAGTTCATGTTGAACTCTAGTTTTTCACACATGTTTAGTGAAAAATGCTGTATGTTTCAATCTCTTTATTTACAAAGTGGAGATTTAAACAACAAAAATCTTTGCTCACTTAAAACTCCTGTGGTTGTTTTGAGGCCAAGTATGTGAAAGCTTTATTTATAGCATCCATTCCCTCAAAAAGTAAGAAATGGTTAAATCTTGAGTGAGAACATGTAGGTTAGGTCATAATTGATAATAACAGAAAACTGGGTATTCATTTCATTAACACTGTCAGCTTCCCCAATCGTTACTTAGTGAATTGGCAATTCTGATTTATTTTCTATAGCCTCTTGCTCAAAGGTGTTTTGCTCAAACTTTCTGAAACAAATCCCTTTTAGGCACTATCTGATCTTAGAAGATTCCAATCCATTCAAACACAAAGATGCTGAAAAGTTAATGAGGGAAAGAAATGTTCCTATTTGACTTTAAAGACACTGGGACAGTAAGCCACTTCAAAGCCTGTCTTTTAATCTTCTCATTGTTGAGCCCTTTGTTGTGAGGGGACAAGGGGGTGTGATTTTTATCCCTGTAATCAGTTTCTGTCAAGACAAGCTTTCTAAACATTTGTTAAGGGGGAGTTACAAGTATTATGTGTGGTCACTAGTCTCTCACCCTTAGCTGATAAAAGGAGATGAGTGTCAAGTCAGCAAACCCTCAGTCTGACTTAGCTTTCCTCTGGAGGTCTAGAGACTAACCCACTCCACAAACACACCTATCATGAAGGAAGATTGAATTTGAAATTGTCAAGTTGCGCAGTGTTTTACTTTCTTCTAGAAGATACGGAAGGTAAAATTGTTGATTTTTTTCCTCATTAGAAATATTTGGAAACTTTGATAAAGAGATCTTGGAGGTGGAGTTGGGAATTTTGAGTTCAGAGAGAGATTGTTGTAGCAACTACAATTGTTATTTTAGGGTCTTGTTATTTCAGTTTACTCCTGGCTGCTTTCACAAATAATTTGTGCATATACATATAATCTCTAGAATGAGCTACTTTCTACACAGTTGAATCTGGTGAAAATGGGTTTGAAAATTGTAAAATTACATGCGTTCTTTATGTCTGTCAAGAAATACAAAGAAACCCCAAGATTGGCCTGAAATTACCATATAGAAGCAAACAGGGAAAGAAGTGAGGCTTGAGGGTACTTTTCTTATTTAAGGCAAATACCCTTTCTTCAGTGTTCAGATTTATTCATTATTAGCTGACACACTTTAGGAAGACATTTTAGGATTTGGGTTCTTTGTGGTACGTATTAGATTCATTATGATTCCTTTTATAGAGTTTAATGTTTGTGTATGTGGTCTTAATCATAGTGTTTTAAGTTAAGTGCTATATAACTCTCTTGGCCTTTTAGTTTTGTAATCCACACGGACAGCCTAATGTAGGCTTACATTTGGTTCTGGAAACTTGGTGTCTATTTATAGATTTTAAAAAATACTTGTTTTTATTTGTACTCCTTTTTAATTATGCTCTTCAGGGACCATTGTTTTACAAATTCTGATTTATAATACCTTTCCCATAGAAACCTGTAAATGACTGTTAACTCCTAGCCAGGTTGGGGGGTTTCATTAACTTTCTCAGAGAATGCAACAATGCATTTTTAGAATTTTCTAGATCATCTTTTTGGAAGGTTATTCACTGTTTCTAAAATATAAGAACTTGAAATGTAACAAAAGCATCATACACTATATTGATAAATTATAAAATAATAGTACTATGAATTTTTAATAACTGTTTATATATTTTCAAGTTATCCAATGCATTGGAGAAAACAGTAGTTTTTCTTGATTCTTCCACATGCTTCCAAATATTTGATAATCTCTGATGTGTAAAACCATATGGAAAACTAAAAGGGTGCACTGTTATGGATAGTAATGGGGGTCACTTCTCTTAACATCTGGGCTCTTTAATTGTCTAAAACTAGTTAGGGCAATTATGTCAGTTGATATTTTATCGATTGTCTTTTCTGCCTAAAGAGAGCAAAGTCGTGGATAATTGATGTACTGTCTAGAATGAGAGTTCCTCACTTCGAGAAATTTGAAATGGAGTATCATAATCAATTTCATTGTTGTACTTGTCCAACAAATTAAAGATAAATATTAATCAGAGTCACAGCATCACTATTCTGGTGCTGTAGAGAATTCTTAATCATCTTACGCTATTTCAAAATACCTTCAGGAGGTTAGGTTCAGATTTATTTTTAATTTAGCAGTGGCTGAACTTGAAAGTAATTCATCATTTAAGGGCCAAAGATACTCTTTAGCAAATGTTTTTAGCAAAAATTTAATGATTGTCAATGCCCATTCTCTGACAACACAATTTATTTATTATAATGTAGTAGGTTTCACAGAACCATCCTAAAACATTTTGACTAAATGAAAGAGAAATTATAGCTTGGGTTGCTAAGTTGATTCATATACACAGTGAACTGCTCCGTGGGTAGGGAAAATAAAACTTCCAGTTTTAGTTATCATCCTGACTCCAGATTAACATTCTTATGACATGTAAAGGTGAGCACTTTAGAGATGAACAACCAGTGCCGCAGAAGACGGTCCTGCAAGTAATAAGCCTTATCATCACAGATTGAGATTGCGTGTCTTTTCTAAAGTCATTGCTAAAATAGAGTCTTTAGTTTATGCTGCTCAAACTGATTGGGGAGAAGGAATGACAAACAGTAATTTGAGGTTTATTTTCTGAATGGCACTTTAAAATTGATACATATTCCTAGAGCTTTGGAGGTATTAATTGCAAAGCGTCTTTGCTTTCAAATAGGCAAATACATTATAAATTGAAAGTATATCATAAAGAAGCCAAAATACTGAGGCTAGATCACATCCATTTTTTCCCTAAGAGATACTATTAAAATAGTTGAAATAGCCCCTATGCTCACACGGATATGAAGACAGTAGTTCATATATGTTTTGTGGTAAGATAATGATTAAACAAGAGTGGCTCATGGACTGTGTATCTATTGTACACCTGGAGTTTATTGGTGGCCACTGCAGAGACAGTAACAGGTTTTATTATATATAAGCTGTTGATCTTTCTCCCGCAACCCAAGAAGATCTTGGGTCATATATGAATTTTAATTTTCCCTGGATTGCATGATGCATGTTGACTGAATGGTGCTTTATGAGAGATACAGTCTTTTTCTACAGTCAGTTTTACGTGGGCCCAGAGGAAGCACCATGCCCCTTCCAACCTTCTTCATATAAACCAATGGCCTCTCTATTTTCTACCTTCCTTACCTTACCTCTCACCTCTTCTTCTTTATATTGGCACAAGATAGTCTATGGGTTAAAATTTCATGTATTTTTTAAAAAGCTATCCTGTTCTTAATTTAAAAATTGATATATGTTTTTATGGGGCACCTGGGTGACTCAGTCCATTAAGCCTCCGGCTCTTTTTTTTTTTAAAGATTTTATTTATTTATTTGACAGAGAGACAGAGAGAGAGAGCACAAACAGGCAGAACGGCAGGCAGAGAGAGAGGTGGGGGAGAGGCAGAGGGAGAAGCAGGCTCCCGTTGAGCAGAGAGCCCTATGCGGGGCTCGATCTCAGNTTGATATATGTTTTTATGGGGCACCTGGGTGACTCAGTCCATTAAGCCTCCAGCTCTTTTTTTTAAAAAATATTTTATTTATTTATTTGACAGAGAGACAGAGAGAGAGAGCACAAACAGGCAGAACGGCAGGCAGAGAGAGAGGTGGGGGAGAGGCAGAGGGAGAAGCAGGCTCCCGTTGAGCAGAGAGCCCTATGCGGGGCTCGATCTCAGGACCCCAAGATCATGATCTGAGATGAAGGTAGATGCTTAACTGACTGAGCCACCCAGGCCTCCCAAGCCTCTGACTCTTGATTTCAGCTCAGGTGGTGATCTAAGGGTCATTGGATGGAGCCCCCCATGGAGTGCCTCACTCAGCGGGTTATCTGTTGGAGATTCTCTCTCTTCTTCTCCCCTTGCCCTCACCCTTAAAGTAAAGATTTAAATATTTAAAAGAAATAAAAAAATAAAAATTGATATATTTTTTTGAAAAATTATTCCCCTAAGTATAATGAAATAAATCTTTTTTGTGTGTGCTCTTTTTCTTCTGAGGCCCTCATTTGAATTTTTTTGGGGGGGTGTGTTTTGGTGAATCTGGATTTAAGAAAGTTCTATTTTTATTATTTGTGAGTGATGTTTATAGCTTCAGATGTATTTTTATTGCATTGAGTTAATTGCTTTGAGCAGCAATTGTTACAGCGGTCAAAAAAATTAAATCTCTGTCTTTTAAACTTCCGACTAGGCAATTGTTTCAAGAGGATGGATAGCCTATACAATTCATCCAGAAAAATCCAAGAGTTTTTAATTTAAAAAAAAATGTAAGCTCTGTCTGGATTTAGAGTAATATTGTAACTGGATCTTCGATTCTCATTCCTACTGAGAAAGTGTTTACATTGGTAGTAAACTGCAAGATGGAGAGAGAGGCAGAATTATCAGATTTATTCAACCTCTCACCTGTTTATGCTAAGGGCAGATAAACTACAAACTTCTAAACCTTCTTAATTAGCAAAATTGTAATTAATGTTCCTATTTCTAGATGAAATAATGTACTTAGGGAGATATCTCAATAATTTACCAGGGATCATTATTTCTTTTTAAATACAGGGCCTCATGGGAAATGAAAATGAAAAGAAAATACCTTTCATTCTGCTGTCTGCTAGGCTTAGCTGCATATAATGACATACAAGGAGGTTCCCTGGTTGAAATGTCTGAGAACTTTGATAAGCACACGCCTTCTTTCAGTGGCCCAGTTAGCGACTTGTCTGCTAGTGTTTATGGAGCAAAATGGATGGAATGCCAAGAGAAAACACAGAGTATCCGATTGGTTACAATCCTGCACATTCATTCTCCTGAAGTTTACACAGCAAGTGAAATGGCCTGTTTGATGAATACTGCTGTGCCTCCTGATATTTCTATCCTTTACAGCTTATATTAGTGAGAGCAGCCCCAGCACAATATTTCTTAATTCCCCCCAAATGCCTCGTTCATACATAAATCACCTGCATCCTGGCTGAATCTTGCACTGACCCTCTAAGACTTTTATTGCCGTTTCATTCATTTTTTTATTACCTCTTCTTTCTTCTTCTTTCTTTCCTAAATCCTTGAGCTGAAAGAGGGCTTACAGTTTTCATTTTCTTGTAAATGATGTATGTATTTCTTCTTCCTCACCACGTGTCAGTGTTGTGGGAAAGCAAAGCTTCCCTGTTATGAAAAGCCAACCTAAGCCAACGAACCTTTAGACTGTTGACAGGTCTGTTGGGGACAATCAGAGTCTTCCCACTTAGCCATCCGTTAACAATGACACCTAATCCTTAGCATTTACTGAGTGCAAAATAGAGGCTGTTAACTATTTTATTACCGGCACTTTCCTCCCCGATGACTTCCCTGCCCCTAACTTTCCGGTCACTGTTCTCTTCCTTTTCCCCTCTTCCCTTTTGTTTTCATTTTTGCTTTTGGTCATTAAACAAAACCTTTACTGAGTTCTTATCATTGTGGCACAAGTTTTGGTAGGGGCCCAAGATACAAAGCTGACGACATCATCTTTCCTGCATTTAAGGAACCCACAGCCTGGTAGGGGAGACAGCTGTGTGGCAAAGAATGGTAATATTCTGTGAATTTGGACAGTGTGGGAGGCGTGAACAAACACGGTCACAGAGAAGACAGAGATTCGGTCCGGCTAGGATGGTGAGAAAACTTCACGGAAAGTGAAAATTTCTAGCTAGGTCTTAAAGCTTTAACAAATTGTGCAAGCAAATGAAGAGGCATAGGAGGAAACACATAAACAAAGGCATGTTCAGGCATCGGCAGCTAGAGCGGTCTACCCGGACACCCAGGGTGAGAAGAGCGAGATTAGGATTGAAGAGAGGACTGGAACAATGTGACATTGTGTGTCACCTCTACTCAAATTAAAAATAAAATTAAATAACATGGAATTAAAAGGGGTTAAAAACAAACAAACAAAAAGAAGACTGGAAATGGGTTTAAAGCCAGGTTGTTAAGGATTTTGTGTGTCTCTAGCATGGAGACTTTATTCTTTTTGATGATGGATTGCTATCAAAGGTTTTTAATCAGAGGAATTATCAAATTAAATCGCTGACATTAGCTTGTAAAATCCATTAGGGCAGGAACGTTTCATTCTCTTCTAAAGCCCTGCAACAGAGTAGGCAGGCACCAGTAAGTACACACTTAACAAATGTCTATCCTAAAGACTGCATGGGGTCAGTGTGGTGGGGAATTGCTGAGGGGAGCTATCAGAGAGAGGGGCACCAGGAGACACAGTTGTCATCTAGGTGAGAGAGAATGACAGGCCGAACTACAGCAGGATGCTTCCGTTTGGTGAGAAGTGTGACTGGAGAGAGAATTTGGAGGTGGGATTAACAAGACTAAGTGACCAATTAGGTCTGGGACCTCAGCAGGGAGGTTAAACATTGTCCAATGGGACTCGAGTAATTTCCAAACAAGATAAGAAAGGCAAGAGGAAATGCCAGTTTGGGGTGGTACCAATCATTCTTATTTGCAGATGCTCTATGTTTGGAGTCAATGTAATAGCTCTTTCATCTACATGAGAGCTGTAGATGGAAGACTGAGAACTGTCACAAGGTTAAAAGCCAGGTTTAAGGAGTAAATGAGATCAGAAAGAGGATCACACAAGAAGAGGACACTTTATGGAGAAGATAGAGGATGACGATGTACCAAAAAAGGAGGGTGAGGATAAACAGTCGGAAAAGGAAGGGAAAGGTTTCACGGAAAATGTATATAGTCTGCTATCTTCTCTTTCTCTTCCTCCATGACCACAATTCTTCTGTTGGTCGTTGAGGCTCACCCACATCAGAACGCATGACTGGCAGTAGAAATTTTGCTCATCCTCCCGTTAACTCTAGGTAAAGTTGAATCACTTAGGGATTTAATGACAGCGGATGGCCAAACCCCACATTATTCATTAAAATATTTACAGGCAGGAGACAAAACAGAGAAATGGTAAAGGAATCAAAATATAGAACATCATTTACTCATTATTGCTGCCATGGCGAATTTTACATTGGCAAGTTTAGAACCAGAACTGGCACAGCCCATGGAAATTTATTCATGCTCTGACTAGTTTCTCATGTTAAAGGCATTTATCCCAAAGAATATCACCTGAATTTCAGCCAGCAGAACACTCAGAAAGACACATGTAAATGACCATGGAATTCATTCCCTGCACTCTGAGCAGCTGGGGTTTTTTATCTTTTTTGTTTGTTTGTTTTCCTGGGAAAAATTCTTTGTAGGGGAGATTGTGTGTGTGTGTGTGTGTGTGTGTGTGTGTGTTTGGCAACTACTAATGTGGGATGTTCTGAATCAGTGTTTTATGGCAGAATTCATATTTCTAATTCCTTCATATTTATCCAGGCTGGCCTCTGTCTGTACCGTTTTTGAAATGAGAGATGATTCTAGATACAAATGGTACAGTGTATGGATAAAGAGTATTATATGGGAATTTTGCTTAAGTGGCATATGGAAGACTAATGGTCAGCAAGTCAGCCTCAAAAAGCTTAGTGCTGGACCATTTGCATCTTATTTCTTAGCATTTGCTATTGTTTCTAGGCTGCCTGCCTGATAATATGGAAATTTAATGCCAGTTCCCAAAACCTGTCTGAAAGATTTATAGGTCATTTCTCTCTTCCAGAGGTTGCGTGTAGATCTCAGTGTGTAGTGATCAATTACCTTAATTCCGTGGTAGAGAGTATTTCAATGTAAAGTTAATGGCTTCTGTGACTAAATCCATAAGAATAATTATTTTATCAGAACGAAAACGCAAGAATAGAAAGAGCTCCTACTCCTAAGTAAGCACGTACTTCTTGATATCAGGTAGAGCTAAATAAGAATATTCGGTGGGATATTTAAACCGAATTACTAAATTTTAGCAAAGTGATACAAATGAAACAGAAGTATTGGCTGCCATTTATTTTGTTGACACTAGGTTACTGACATCATTATGCAATTGTCAGGTTAATATTACCTTTTTTAGATTAACTGCAAGTTTTTAGTTACTTGCCTATTTTTGTCCTTTTTAAAATAATTTTCTCCCTCAGTCTTGAAGAACCTTCCATCTCTTTGTCTTGTGGCCATCTCCTCCCAAGAAAACAATACCTCTTTTATTTTGAACACTTCTCCAACTGCGATCTGGGAAGACTATTCTCCTCTTCCCTACCAGTGTTGTCAGAGAATTTCTTTGTAGAAGTGGCTAATGGGTAGAATGTATCCCGAATGGGGTGCCAGATTGCTCTTCTTCTTTTTTATTTTTTTTTTAAGATTTTATTTACTTATTTGACAGAGAGAGACACAGAGAGAGAGAGGGAACATAAGCAGGGGGAATGGGAGAGGGAGAAGCAGGCCTCCCAAAGAGCAGGGAGCCCGATGCGGGGCTTGATCCCAGGGCCCTGGGATCATGACCCAAGCCAAAGGCAGACGCTCAACGATGGAGCCACCCAGGCGCCCCCCAGATTGCTCTTCTCGAAGTTGCGTTTGCATAGCAAGCACCATGTGTTCATTTAAATGTTTGTTTACTGGGGACAGATGGGCTAAATCTCCTCTATCCCAAGGCATCTTGCCCCTTTCCTACTTCCTCTTCTGACACTCAGAAGCCCAGCAATGTTTTATGCTTTTCAGTTGTCCTCTCAGATCCCAATCTTGCAATTGTCACCGTCTGCGTCTGCTCTGAGGAGCTCTTCTGAATGCCAGTGAAATGCAATGTCTTCTCATTTCTCAGCTCAAATATAGATTGATCTGGATTGGCGCTCAAGAGAGTCTGTTCTTTTCATGACCCAGCATGTCCCAGCGGTGGAGCAAATATACTCTGTGAGCCCTGGCCAGTGGATTTCTTTGAACCCTCAAAACCTTTCATGAGATTTGGTTTAAAAACCTGTTTTACATTTTACTCTGTGTTTATCAAAATCCTCTCACCTTAGGCATTGCATATGTACCATACTGAGGACACTCTGAGGAGAGTACTTGTACGCTACACTGCATGATTCCTTCGTCTTCCTTAGCAGTTACCCATTCCCATGGGATGGACTTGGCTGTCTCAGTCTCTCTTCCCACAGGATGAATTCTTTCTCGAAAGAATGTCAGCTGACACCCCCAATCAATCCCAGCTCCACCATACTCCCAGTCTGAATGCTGGTGTGAACACTGATCAGTTTTCAGAGAAAGGCACTACCCACTTCAGCAAATATTAATTCCGAAAACAAATGTGAGGAAATGTCACTCTATATATTGCATATAAATAAATTTTATTTTGCTTGTAATTTTTTTTAATCTATGCTTTATTTGGAATTTATGTAAGGGCTATATATGTGTACTAGCTTTCCTTCACCAACATAAGTTATGAATCATAGTCATAAATGTGACGCCAAGATATTATCAGTTTCAATCATCTGTTGATGGGCCAACAGTAAGGAATTACATATTATTATTATTAATTTTTAAAAAGTAACTGATTTTATAATATAAATCAGATAGTTTACCACTGTAGAAATAGCTAACCACATGGAGACCAAAATTTCACAGGAATTCGAAAGGTGATTGAGGAATGTCAAATGACACAACTCAAACAGTCTAGTGATGAAATTGATGTCTTTAATTCAAGGCAAACCATCCACGGATTTGTCTTTAATTCAAGGCAAACCATCCACAGATTTGTCTTTAATTCAAGGCAAACCTTCCACAGGAACACAGTGCCTCACAAGCAGTGGAGTGTTCTTCCTGAGGGATCTGGGCCGAGAGCAAGTGTTCTGCCACAGCAGAAGCAACAAAGGGGAAATAGGGTATGACTGGCTAGATCAGGGATTTTCCTCTAAGGCCGGCAAGTCCTGTTTTCCAGGATAAGGTAAGCTAGCTGAAGCTCAATTGATTTCCTCCAGTGAGGTGTTTCCTGTAAGTGCAGGCTGACTTTGGCTTAGATTTTATTGTGGGCTGAGCCTCTGCAGAGGCCTCCATTTTGTGGGTCCCTATGTCAAATTAACTTTATCACCAATATTAACACTAAAGCCAGTAGCTTTCCCCTGCTCTTCTCTCCCTGTGGCTCTCACCTGTCTTTCTTATTCCTTTATCTTCCTCTCCACCCCATTCTTACATGTGTTCTTTCTCATTTATCTTCCTTATTCTTTATTTATATTTTCTCATCACTTATTCTCCTTCCTGTGTTTTCCAATTTTCCTGCTTTTTATTTCAATTTGATGAGCCATCAAATGGATAGGCAGAGCAAGGCAGTGAAATGATGAAGAAAACGAAATGTTGAGGAAGTAAAGAGAAAGTCTGGTGTATGGTAGCGTGTTCACTATGGCTTGAGGAGAGGGGTAAAGATGGATCAGGCACGCAACATATTTGCTCTATAGCAATTTACCCCTCACATGTTTTAGGGGGGTAGGTTTTTGTTTGTGAAATGGAGATGGCTCTTCTCTCTTGACTGTTCTTCAGACAAGAGTCTATTAACTGGTTTAACAACAAAAACAAAAGCGCAATAAAATAGTGAATAAGAAAGCATTTTGAGGGAGATAGTGGCAATTTGACATTTTTTTGGACACAGTTTTATTTAGAGACCTTTCCCCAGAATGAAACAAAATGGCAACAAAATCCCATCCCCCCACACCCTGCCCCCAAATAGCAAACAAAATTTGCTCAATGAGGTTTAGTAATTTCCCAGTGGCACATGACTGCTGGGCATACGGCTGTCTGATAAAACTTCAGTGTGATCTGCTTGAATTGACAGCAGTATTTTATTCCTTGGTCCTTTACACAGACCACTAGAAGAAGCTCCATGCCTAAATGTGGGTGCACATACCCTCTTCTTAGATATAGGTTTTTATCCATATAGCTTGCTCTTCTTTGATTAAAGAACAATATAACTGCCTCGGACTGCCACTGATGAGATGCCCGTTCTGAGTAGAGTTAGTTGAGGATACCTGTAACATTTATAAACGCATGTGGTAAATCATTTAAAAAGAAGAATACCAGACTGTGAACGTGAAATGAAAGACTGATGGACTCTCAAAAACACTTCGAACCAGGATAGTTGAATAGCTGGCAGAGTTGGGATCTTGTTGGTTTGCCACTTCTCTTAAGAAAATACAAACACCCAGAAAGACGTAAAAGAGTTACTCCAAGGGGCACCTGGGTGGCTCAATCAGTTAAGCACCTGCCTTGGGCTCAGGTCATGATCCCAGCGTCCTGGGATGGAGCTCTGAACCCCGTGTGGGGTTTCCTGCTCGGTGGGGAGCCTGCTTTTCCCTCTCCCTCTGCCCCTCCCCGCTGCCACTCACGCGTGCTCTCTCTCTCTGTCAAATAAATAAATAAAATCTTTTAAAAAAGATATCTTTTAAAATCTTTTTTTTTAAGATTTAATTTATTTATTTGACAGAGAGAGAGACAGTGGGAGAGGGAACACAAGCAGGGCAAGTGGGAGAGGGAGAAGCAGGCTTCCTGCTGAGCAGGGAGCCCAATGCAGGGCTCCATCCCAGGACCCCAGGATTGTGACCAGAACAGAAGGCAGATGCTTAATGACTGAGCCACCCCAATAAATGGTGCCCCAATAAATAAAATCTTTAGAAAAAAAGAGTGACTCCAGTTAGACTATCAGGATTTAATATGTGCATACTTTTTTTTAATGGCTTAGGGGGTGTAACTGTTGAATCCTGCATTAAAAAAATCAGATAACTTTTCTGGGAATTTTTTAAAGCACAAGCTTACCAGTAAATATATTTAAAGTTAAAACTCTTTGATTCATTTAGGGAACCTCCAATTTTGTGACGAAACAATCCTTGGAGGGGAAAAAAATTTCTGTAGTAGATAGATAGCTTGAAATGCATTTATAGAATGCAAATAAGAAAAGAACAAAACTGTATTGGTAACCAAAGTAGATTTTTGTCTCCCTCCCATTTGGAACAAGGTCAGTTAATCAGTAAATGTCTTTGCCTATGTTACAGGCACTATTCAGTAGGTCTTTCAGTTCCTATCTTTGCTTTATTCACATACTTCCAGAGGTCACTTTTTCTTTTCTTTACTTTTTATTTTACTATTATGCAGTAACAGAATCAATAAGGAAAAAGAAGATACATAATTTTTTTAAGGTGAAGAGCTATTAAGATAATATCCAGTGATAAAGAAATAAGACAAAAATAATATTATGTGACAAAAATAGTAAGTTCTGGAAACAAAATATACTTTGAGATATCATCTGGTCAATTTCTGGGTAAAATTAAATTTAAACCAAACAGTAAATTAAAAGTCTAGCTTCTTTTCAATGCTGTCCAAAGTCCCAAAACATCCTTGGACTTCAGTATCTGCATGTGCAATATATACTACTATTTAAAAATAGTCCATATCCATCTATGTTATTTTAAAAATGTGATGAATCTCAGATAAAAAAGATACAAAATAATTAAGATCATAAAGATATTAATGTAGTAATAGCCACTATTTTTTACATTAAAATGACTACCATAACAAATTTTAAGAATAAAAAGAATGTGTATATTAAAATGCTCATGCTGTCAACCTATTATCCAAAGCAAAACTAGAGTAATCATCAAAGTTATTGAATAGAAAACTTAATATAGTGGTCTGTGATGACTGCTTGACCATGTCTACCTGCTGATATTTACAAACCATTTACCTTCCTTTCTATCAGTATGTCTTCTTAACTATTCAACTGAATTTGGGAAGGAATAGAGTACACAGCAAGCATATTAACATGCATTTACATGCAAAACTGAGTTATGTGAGGAATTTAAATTTGCCTTATCCTGCAGATCTTTTTTAATGCTTATACATTCTTCTTACAGAAGAGAGTGTTTCTTGCTCCACAAGGTCAGGAGATTTCTCCTGGGGCCCAGAAATGCTGAGGCTGGACTTCCAGATCTGATGTCTTTATATTGAACAAAATCAATCTTCCCAATCCCACTCATGTTTGAACTGCACACTGTTGATTCTTCTCTTGGCAATAGCAGAAAAGGACAGCTTCCTCTAGACAAAAAGACAGGTACTCACAAAATAAATTTGTATAAGGTCAGTTGCAGCCATTTTCACCACATTTGGGCTGCAGATGTTCAATTAATTAGTCCATCTCAAAATTTGGTTAAAGCAGGGAGCTATGAAATAACACACATATAACATAGACTTTTTAAAATTAATTTAAAACATTTAAGTATAAATGCATTTGTTAACAATGATGTGAAAATACATTCTTTTCTTTGAGTAGGAGTCAAATGATTGGTGTTCTCCTTGTCTTCACATGAGTTGGGCCGATAATGTATCACTTATAATTTCCAGATTCATTTATACAAAATACATTTGTAAAGTAACACAAGCTCAGAACCCTTCTAGATTGTTATGATTTGTTTTTAAAATCAGGTCTGTCGACCTATGTTTTTTGGGTGTCTGCGTAAAATCACCATCTCTTGCCGTACAACACCAAAATATTAATGACTATTTACTTTGCTGTACTTTGTATCTCCATGACTTTATTTTATAACTAGAACTTTGTGCCTTTAAATCCTCTTTATCTATTTTGCCCATCCCCCTACCACCCCTCTGGCAGCCACCAGTTTGTTCTCTACGTTTAAAAGTCTGTTTAGTTTTGTAGATTCTACATTTATGTGAAATCAGATGGTATTTGTCTTTGTCTGATTTATTTCACTTAGCATAATACCATCCAGGTTCAACCATTTTGTTATAAATGGCAAAGATCTCATTCCTTTTTATGACTGAATAATATTCCCTTATGTATCTATGCATGCCACATCTTCTCTATGAATTCATTGTATTAGTGGACACTTGGGTTGTTTCCATGTCTTGGCTATTGTAAATAATACTGCAAGGGCATAAGTTATATACCTTTTTGAATTAGTGTTTTCATTTTCTTTGGGTAAATGCCCAAACTGGATCATATGGTATTTCTATTTTTAATTTTTGAGGGAACTCCATACTGTTTTCCACAGTGGCTGCACCAATTTACCTTCCCACCAACAGTGCATGAAGGTTTCCTTTTCTCCTTATCTTCGCCAATATTGGTTATCTGTTGTTGTTTTGATACTAACCTGGCATGAGGTAATATCTCATTGTGATTTTGATTTTCATATCTCTGATGATTAGTGTTGAGCATCTTTTCATCTGTCTGTTGGCCACCTGTATCTCTTCTTTGGGAAAATGTCTATTCAGGTACTCTGCCCATTTTTTAAATTGGAAAGTTTGGTATTTTGGTGTTGAATCATGTACTTTGGATATCAGACCCTTATTGCATATATCACTTGCAAATATCTTTTTCCATTCAGTAGGTTGACTTTTTGGTTTGTTGATGGTTTCCTTTGCTGTGAAAAAGCTTTTCATTTTGTTGTAGTCCCTATAGTTTATTTTTGGTTTTGCTTCCCTTGCCTAAGATGATAAATCTGTAAATATGTTGGTAAGGCTGATGTCTTACCAGCTTGGTAAGATGTGTTTGTTGCCAAATCCATTTGTGTAGGTTCTATTTGTTACAAATGCCATTAAAAAGTCATTCAGTCAAGAAACTTGCATAACTTGCTGTATACTAGCATTTCCTAAACTTATTTGATCTGAAAACATTTAGGACCTTCTAAAACCTATGGACAAATGGTCCAAGGAACCATTTCATCTCACCATATTTGGCAACTCTTTGTCTATAACTTCATTTTTAACTTATAAGTAAGCCTACTGACCTGAGGTTGTTTAGCTTCTTGGGAGAACTCAAGGTAAAGATGTTGCTAATCCCGTATGAAAGAAAAGTAAATTTTGCTACAACAAGGGGCAAAGGTAACGCCTACATGACTCTAAACTTGCTATACAATAGTATGTTTTGAGATAGAAAAATATGATGATTGATTAAACACATGTCTTCCTACCAAGTCACCTACAGACACTTTTGGTGGTGACATTCAAATGGGTGTATGTTATGGTCTTACTGATATGTAAGACTCTTTTGTGTCTGCAGATTTGAGCCCTTCATACATGTATAATACAAAATACTAGTATTTGTGAAACTGAGTTCCTCAGATCATTTGTCCGTAATTAAAAGGGACTAAATGCTTTCAGATCATTTAAGTTTAGAAAATGCTAGTGTATGTCAATTTTTGTTTGTTTGTTTGTTTTTAGAGAGAGAATGTATGAACAGGGCAGAAGGAGAGGGAAAGAGAGAATCTCAAGGAGGCTCCATGCCCAGTGTGGAGCCAGACATGGGGCTCAAACTTACAACCATGAGATTATGACCTGAGCCAAAACCTAGAATTAGACGCTTAACCAACTGAGCCACTTGAGCACCCCTACTTTTTTGTTAATACACTAATGTACATTGTGACATTAAGCACCTCTGGGGGGGTGGATATAGTGTTATACATTTCTCAAATTTTCTTCACCTGCAACTCTTTTTTTTTTTTTTCCTGGATTACCTATTCCATTTTTAGGAACCAGAAAAATTAAAGCTTCCAAGGAATTGCCTAAAGAGAGAGGAATTCTGAGTGGAAGTATAGTAGCTGGTAGCAAGTTATACTTTTGTTATTGGGAAGGAGGAAGGAAAGGTCAAGAATGGGCAAGAATTGTAAAAGGAGATTTATGGTTTTCAGAGTGGTTTAGTTAGAGAAGCCAAAGTAAAATTAGGTCTGAATAAAATTAAGTTGCTTCTACCTCCCTTGAAATGTGTTCTTGTTAATAATTATCATTACTATGAAGATTATATAGACCTTTCCATGAAGCTTACCACTTATTTAAAGCACTGTAGCCATGAAGAATAGTCCCGTTCTGTCATTGAGAACATTGAGCACAGTATCAGTGCCTTGTCCAGGGACAAGTGACTCCCAGATGTCAGTGAAGCACTCAGGACTTATAAACCTCAGTTATCTCATCTGTTTAATAGACATGATAAAATCTGCATCGCAGTGTTATTGTGAGAATTAAATGAAATATGTGGAAAGGCCAAGAACAATGCTTGGCATCTAGTGGGTATACTATAGCTATTACTCTTCTCTTTTGTTTGCATTCACCATATGCCAAAGCCTACAGTCTTAAAGGCAAAGTTAACCTTTCACTATTTATGCATACTTTAACTTGCTTAGTACAGTCACCTTATGCTAATTTGTTTTTGGCACTAGAAACGTATTAGAAAAAAATGGAAAAATAAGTGATTTACCAATCCGAGTTGCACACCCACCAAAGGTGTTTTTGTCTTTTTTTTCTTTTTAATGTCACAGAGACCTGCCTTCATTTTAATTTGTGGTTACTCCCTCATATTAAAAAAGAAGTAATAAAAAAGTTATGGCAATTTGTTTCTTGTCAAGATCCATTATGGAAAACCAAGGAGTAAATAAACAAATAAATAAATAAGCTCCTTGAAACTATAAGAAATCTCACTCCTCATGTCCCAATGCCCTATCACAGAGTAAACTAGTTACTGTGGACGTAGTAGACACAATAGAACATTTGATAGGTGACCAGATTTTTACACAGTGTTTTAGAATCCTAAATATAATACCATATTGAAAACTTGACTGGGATCAGTGACATTTGTTAGGTGATTGTTTGCCTTCTTGAGAGAGGCGCTTACTCAGCAAGGAACTTGAGAACATATATGGAAAAGTAATTAAGCCACATGACTTACTGGTGGCTTTAAGTTTACTGTAGCGCTGCTCTTTCAAGAACGTTCAGCTTGCAATTAATTTGTTTGCCAAACAAGAAGTAAATATTTATTGTAGCTTTACTAACCAGAAGATATGGTTCATTCTGTTGTTAATCTATTTACCAAACTGTAAATGGCATTTGGGTTATACTGACTGAACCCTATTCTTCGGGACCTATTTAGCAGGTAACACTCCTATTGTGGTAGATTCCTGAAGATATTTGAAATCTCTGTAAACTCAGACAGAGCACAGGGTTAACAACTGAAACCTCCTGGTCTGTCTCATTTAGAGATTATGATATTTTCTGTCCCAGGAAGCTTTGCTTCCAAATGGTCACATTGAGTAGATCCAATGCCTTCTCACATCTACATTCCAATGTAGGTTGATACAACACCATAGTTCCCTGCCTCAAATAACCTTCCAGCTTTAGCTGGCCACTCATTTTTAAGGTTGGCTGAGAGAAGAAAATAAAACCTCCATGGTCTGGCAATCATGGTCTGTTAATCATGGGTTGTCTTTATTTGTAACATGCTCCCCGTGGGCTCGGTCACAAATCTGTTTTTTAAAAGCCCATCAGTACTGTCTAGAACAGAATACAAACAAACCCAATCAGATGTGACCAGAGTTTTGAAACTTGATGAAAACTTAACATTTCCAGTTGAGCTGATCTGGGCTTTGGTAAAGAATTAAACCATATCCGTTTGTTTGTTTGTTTTCTCCAGTAAACAGCTGATTTTCATGTGGACTTTAGGAATAATCAACTGAGGATGTAATTAAGGTTTTATTGAAAATATATCCTTCTGACTTATTGAAAAGATCAAAAATACTGTTTAATTTTTTTCCTTCAGTTAGAAACTTTGTGCACCTTACACTCCACGTAAGAAAGGGGAGCAAGGTCAAAAATTTTTTCTAATTAACTAAACACTTTGATCCTTGGCCAAAAGCATCTAAAATCTAAAAATCTGATATAAGCTGGAACTGTGGCAATACCAAGAGCATGGTGTGCGTTAGATTGGATTTTACTGCAGCTGAGCTACTGTGATTTAAAATGGGCTTTTATTTTTTGTTTTTATTACAAATCTTACAGTTT
The DNA here is from genome assembly GCA_002007465.1 of Ailurus styani. Lineage (NCBI taxonomy): Eukaryota > Metazoa > Chordata > Mammalia > Carnivora > Ailuridae > Ailurus > Ailurus styani. The sequence goes on from LNAC01000361.1 coordinate 1,745,746, forward strand.
GTTCACTTCAAGATTCTTATATAGCAGTCACATTGGGATGTGTGTGTTTTTTTTTTCCAGAATGTAGTGATATTAGATGACTTACTTCAGTAAATATAAAAGTTGGGCGCCTGGGTGGCTCAGTGGGTTAAAGCCTCTGCTTTCGGCTCAGGTCAT